>CAUDMG010002954.1:615000-782500 GCA_958450375.1 Homarus gammarus | reverse complement strand
AGATAGAGCTTGGATTTCGCTAACCCACTCATTCACCTTTCCAGCTACGTACTCGGTCTTGAAGTCCGTAGTGCCAATTACTGCGCCTAGATGTCTTTGGCCGTCCTTAGTTACTTTGACCTCACTTCCGCAAAAAACCTCCAAAGCCCGTTCATAATGTTCTGGCTTCACGATGAGGAAGGACTTGCTAGCGTTTGGGTGGTACCCTATTTGTGGACCTCGCGATGTTACCAGGTCCCACCACTTTTTGATGTCCTCCACTTTTCCTGCTACTACTACTACTACTACTACTACTACTACTACTACTACTACTACTACTACACCACCACCACTACCACCACCACCACCACCACCACCACCACCACCACCACCACCACCACCACCACTACCACCACTACTACCATTGCTACTACCACCACTACTACCACCACCACCATCACCACTATCACCACCACCACCACTACTATCATTACTACTACCACCACCACTACTACCACCACCACCACCACCACCACCACCACCACCATTACTACTACCACCACTACTACCACCACCACCACCACCACCACTACTACTACCACAACTACCACCACTACCACCACCACCACCACTACCACTACCACCACCACCACCACTACCGCTACTACCACCACCACTCCCACCACTACCATCACCACCACCACTACTACCACCACCACTACTGCTACTACCATCACCACTACCACCATCACCACCACCACCACCACCACTACCATCACCACCACTACCACCACCACCACCACCACCACCACCACCACCACCATCACCACCACTACCACCACCACCACTACTACCATCACCACTCCCACCACTACCATCACCACTACCACCATCACCACCATCACCACCACTACCACCACCACCACCACTACTACCATCACCACTCCCACCACTACCATCACCACTACCACCATCACCACCATCACCACCACCACCACCACCACCATCACCACCACTATTACCTCACTTTACGCTGGCAACACTGACTACTGTGTGTGTGTGTTTACTCTCCGTGCATCGTTCTTATCTCTATACATATATCATTATCTATCTCTATCTCCCTGTTTATCTCTTTCTTTATCTCTATATGTATCTTTATCTGTCTATATGTATGTCACTTTCTATAAATCTCTGAGAGTAAAATAGTGTTATACGCCTCAGAACCCACCAGGCACACTATCACATCTGGGTGGACTGGGGGCGCCCCTCCCAACACCACTGAGATCTTACGTGTGGGTTTTCCCTCCCTCCCTCCCTTAATCCCTCCCTCCCTCCCTCCCTCCCTCCCTCCCCCCCTCTCCCTCCCTCCCCCCCCCTCTCCCTCCCTCCCTCCCCCTCCCTCCCTCCCTCCCTCCCCCTCCCCTCCCCCTCTCCCCCCCCTCCCCCTCTCCCTCCCCCCCTCCCCCCTCCCTCCCCCCTCCCCTTCCCTCCCCCCTCCCCCCTCCCTCCCCCTCCCCCTCCCCCCTCAACCATAACAGCATCAGGGAGTCTTGTCACGTTACTCTTGGTATTTACGCCTTATTAAACTCCCTCCCATATTTTAGTCTGTCTCTTTAGTGTCTACCTTTCTCTACCTGGCTCTATCTTTCTCTACCCGGCTCTACCTTTCTCTACCTGGCTCTCTACCTGGCTCTCTATCTTTCTCTACCTGGCTCTCTACCTGGCTCTCTATCTTTCTCTACCTGGCTCTCTATCTTTCTCTACCTGGCTCTACCTCTCTCTACCTGTCTCTACCTGGCTCTCTACCTTTCTCTACCTGGCTCCCTACCTGTCTCTCTACCTGGCTCTCCACCTGGCTCTCTACCTGGCTCTACCTGGCTCTCTACCTTTCTCCACCTGGCTCTCTACCTGGCTCTCTACAGTACCTGGTTCAACACCTGGCTCTCTACCTGGTTCTCCACCTGGTTCTCCACCTGGCTCTCTACCTGGTTCTCTACCTGGCTCTCTACCTGGTTCTCTACCTGGTTCTCCACCTGGCTCTCTACCTGGTTCTCTACCTGGTTCTCCACCTGGCTCTCTACCTGGTTCTCTACCTGGTTCTCTACCTGGCTCTCTACCTGGCTCTACCTGGCTCTCTACCTGGCTCTCTACCTGGTTCTCCACCTGGCTCTCTACCTGGTTCTCCACCTGGCTCTCTACCTGGCTCTCCACCTGGCTCTCTACCTGGCTCTCTACCTGGTTCTCCACCTGGCTCTTCACCTGTCTCTCCACCTGTCTCTCCACCTGGCTCTCTACCTGGCTCTACCTGGCTCTCTACCTGGCTCTCTACCTGGTTCTCCACCTGGCTCTTCACCTGTCTCTCCACCTGTCTCTCCACCTGGCTCTCTACCTGGCTCTACCTGGCTCTCTACCTGGCTCTCTACCTGGCTCTCTACCTGGCTCTTCACCTGGCTCTCCACCTGGTTCTCTACCTGGCTCTCTACCTGGTTCTCCACCTGGCTCTTCACCTGTCTCTCCACCTGTCTCTCCACCTGGCTCTCTACCTGGCTCTCTACCTGGCTCTCCACCTGGCTCTCTACCTGTCTCTCCACCTGGCTCTCTACCTGGCTCTCTACCTGTCTCTCTACCTGTCTCTCCACCTGGCTCTCTACCTGGTTCTCCACCTGGCTCTCTACCTGGCTCTCCACCTGGCTCTCTACCTGGCTCTCTACCTGGCTCTCTACCTGGCTCTCTACCTGTCTCTACCTGGTTCTCCACCTGGCTCTCTACCTGTCTCCACCTGGCTCTCTACCTGGCTCTCTACCTGGTTCTCTACCTGGTTCTCCACCTGGCTCTCTACCTGGTTCTCCACCTGGCTCTTCACCTGGCTCTCCACCTGGTTCTCTACCTGGCTCTCTACCTGGTTCTCCACCTGGCTCTCTACCTGTCTCTCTACCTGGCTCTCCACCTGGCTCTCCACCTGGCTCTACCTGTCTCTCTACCTGGTTCTCCACCTGGCTCTCTACCTGTCTCTCCACCTGGCTCTCTACCTGGTTCTCCACCTGTCTCTCTACCTGGTTCTCCACCTGGCTCTCTACCTGGCTCTCTACCTGTCTCTCTACCTGGTTCTCCACCTGTCTCTCTACCTGGCTCTCTACCTGGCTCTCTACCTGTCTCTCCACCTGGTTCTCTACCTGTCTCTCTACCTGTCTCTCCACCTGGTTCTCTACCTGTCTCTCTACCTGTCTCTCTACCTGTCTCTCCACCTGGTTCTCTACCTGTCTCTCTACCTGTCTCTCTACCTGGTTCTCCACCTGGTTCTCCACCTGGCTCTCTACCTGGCTCTCTACCTGTCTCTCTACCTGTCTCTCCACCTGGCTCTCTACCTGGTTCTCCACCTGGCTCTCTACCTGGCTCTCTACCTGTCTCTCTACCTGTCTCTCCACCTGGCTCTCTACCTGGTTCTCCACCTGGCTCTCTACCTGTCTCTACCTGGCTCTCTACCTGTCTCTCTACCTGGCTCTCTACCTGGCTCTCTACCTGGCTCTCTACCTGGCTCTCTATCTTTCTCCACCTGGCTCTCTACCTGGTTCTCTACCTGGTTCTCCACCTGGCTCTTCACCTGTCTCTCTACCTGGCTCTCCACCTGGCTCTCCACCTGGCTCTCTACCTGGTTCTCTACCTGGCTCTCTACCTGGCTCTCTACCTGTCTCTACCTGGTTCTCTACCTGGCTCTCTACCTGGCTCTCTACCTGTCTCTACCTGGTTCTCCACCTGGCTCTCTACCTGTCTCCACCTGGCTCTCTACCTGGCTCTCTACCTGGTTCTCTACCTGGCTCTCTACCTGTCTCTCTACCTGGTTCTCTACCTGTCTCCACCTGGTTCTCCACCTGGCTCTCTACCTGATTCTCCTACACGTCCCAGCAGCTGTAAATGTCTCACTACTCAGGTCCAATTAATCCCTGAGTGCTCTCTCTCTCTCTCTCTCTCTCTCTCTCTCTCTCTCTCTCTCTCTCTCTCTCTCTCTCTCTCTCTCTCTCTCTCTCTCTCTCTCTCTCTCTCTCTCTCTCTCTCTCTCTCTCTCTCATTAACGACCTACTGTACTGTACTCGCCAGTCGTTCCACCAGGGCACATTCCTTTACTGACTGTACCCACCTATAGCATTACAGTAAGGCTCACAGCATTATTACAGTGAGACTCACAGCATTATTACAGTGAGGCTTACAGCATTATTACAGTGAGGCTTACAGCATTATTACAGTAAGGCTCACAGCATTATTACAGTGAGGCTCACAGCATTATTACAGTGAGGCTCACAGCATTATTACAGTAAGACTCACAGCATTATTACAGTAAGGCTCACAGCATTATTACAGTGAGACTCACAGCATTATTACAGTGAGGCTTACAGCATTATTACAGTAAGGCTCACAGCATTATTACAGTGAGGCTCACAGCATTATTACAGTGAGGCTCACAGCATTATTACAGTAAGATTCACAGCATTATTACAGTGAGACTTACAGCATTATTACAGTAAGGCTCACAGCATTATTACAGTGAGGCTCACAGCATTATTACAGTGAGGCTCACAGCATTATTACAGTGAGACTTACAGCATTATTACAGTAAGGCTCACAGCATTATTACAGTGAGGCTCACAGCATTATTACAGTGAGGCTCACAGCATTATTACAGTGAGGCTCACAGCATTATTACAGTGAGACTCACAGCATTATTACAGTAAGGCTCACAGCATTATTACAGTAAGATTCACAGCATTATTACAGTAAGGCTCACAGCATTATTACAGTGAGGCTCACAGCATTATTACAGTAAGACTTACAGCATTATTACAGTAAGGCTCACAGCATTATTACAGTGAGGCTCACAGCATTATTACAGTGAGGCTCACAGCATTATTACAGTGAGACTTACAGCATTATTACAGTAAGACTCACAGCATTATTACAGTGAGGCTCACAGCATTATTACAGTGAGGCTCACAGCATTATTACAGTAAGGCTCACAGCATTATTACAGTGAGACTTACAGCATTATTACAGTAAGGCTCACAGCATTATTACAGTAAGACTCACAGCATTATTACAGTAAGGCTCACAGCATTATTACAGTGAGGCTCACAGCATTATTACAGTGAGGCTCACAGCATTATTACAGTGAGACTTACAGCATTATTACAGTAAGGCTCACAGCATTATTACAGTGAGGCTCACAGCATTATTACAGTGAGGCTCACAGCATTATTACAGTGAGGCTCACAGCATTATTACAGTGAGACTTACAGCATTATTACAGTAAGGCTCACAGCATTATTACAGTAAGACTCACAGCATTATTACAGTAAGACTCACAGCATTATTACATTGAGACTTACAGCATTATTACAGTAAGGCTCACAGCATTATTACAGTGAGGCTCACAGCATTATTACAGTAAGACTCACAGCATTATTACAGTAAGACTCACAGCATTATTACAGTAAGGCTCACAGCATTATTACAGTGAGGCTCACAGCATTATTACAGTAAGGCTCACAGCATTATTACAGTAAGGCTCACAGCATTATTACAGTGAGGCTCACAGCATTATTACAGTGAGGCTTACAGCATTATTACAGTAAGGCTCACAGCATTATTACAGCAGCACATAATTGGCAGGAGCGGATCGGCGGTGAGTCATGTTAGACGAGGATGACTTGAACGTGCCAGAACTTGCTCGGGAGAACAGTGTTAAGGCACGTCGTCCCATATGGTCATTTTTATCCCGGGTTTTGACCAGAGTTTCTCCCTTGTCGTCTGTGTTGTGAGCGGCAGGACAGTGTCAAGCCACATCATCATTTATGGGTTATAATCAAACATATTATACGAGAGTTTTTGATTTTGTTTTTTAGTGCATATTCAGGGGAATGAGGACATAACATGCTAAGCCACATCCCCGTTTACCCCCCCACAGGGTCATTATCAACCATATTGTGTGGAGATTTTCTTCTTTATCAGCTTTATACCGCCGGAGGGAGGCAGGAGGGTGCTAAGCCACATTGATAACCTTTGGTCGTATTCATGCACGTAATGATGGAATCCTCGTTCGTATCATCTGTACTCTCCTCGGGGGGTCAAGACCATGCTAACCTACATCACTACCTGAGAGTCATGTTCCTATACAGAGTGGTAGGATTATCGTCTTTGTCCTCTGGTGGCGGAGAGGGTCGGTTGTTCCTGAGGGGGAACCTCCAGTATGACCGCTCCAAGATGGTGTTTTTGTGAGTACACTGATACCTTGCTTCTACTGGTCACTGTCCTCCTGTCACTGTCTGCTGGAACACTGTAGGTCACTGTCCTCCTGTCACTGTCTGCTGGAACACTGTAGGTCACTGTCTTGTCACTGTCTGCTGGAATAGTGTTGGTCACTGTCCTATCATTCTTAACTGGTCACTGTTCACTAAAATACTACAGATCACATTGCTTTCAGTGTCTGTTGGTTACTGTCCGGAAGTCACTCTGGAGGTTGGCGATCACTGTCCTCTTGTTGTTGTTCCCACGTCCTGGCTAGGTACTTCCCCCCTTTAGACCAAGTACTTCCTCCCTCTAGGCCTGGTACTCCCCCCCCCCTTCCCTTTAGACCAAGTACTTCCTCCCTCTAGGCCTGGTACTCCCTCCCCCCTCCCCTCTCTTAGGGCAGATACTCCCTTCTAGGCCAGGTACTTCCCCCTAGGCCAAGTACTTCCCCCTCGGGTGAGTAACGGCAGGCCACTATTGCCAAACGATCACCTACCATCTGGAGGGTAGTCGTGGAGGGGGGGGAGAAACAGAGGGAGGAGGAGGAGGAGGAGGAGGAAGAGGAGGAGCAGGAAGAGGAGGAGGAGGAGGAGGAGGAGGCGTGAGTTACAATAAAATAATGGTAATACTAATAACAGGATGTTGGTGGGGGGTGAGGGGGTGGGTGGGGGGGTGGTGGCAGGATGTGGTACAAGGTCCTACAAGGTCGTGACACATCCCCGGCCCGCTACTTCCCCCTCCCCCCTCCCTCGTAACTGACCATCACCACCATTACTACAATCACCTGCCTTATTTGCACCACTACTACCACCATCACCACTAGCCACCATATCCTAACTTAACCTCTCATACACCTAGTACACCTAGTACACCACCACCTAGTACACCTACACCACCACCTAGTACACCACCACCTAGTACACCTACACCACCACCTAGTACACCACCACCTAGTATACCTACACCTAGTACACCTACACCTAGTACATCACCTGGGAACTGATTACACCTGGAGGTATTACGCTGATTACTACAAAGGTGAGAGGTGTTGAAGACGAAGAAGAGGAAGAAGAAGAGGAAGAAGAAGAAGACGAAGAAGAAGAAGAATCGAGAGTGGGGGTTATGATGCGTCATGGATACTTTGAGGGGGAGGAGGAGGAGGAAGGAGGCAGGTAGGGGGGAGGCGGGTGGAATTGAGCGGACGGGGAGAGGTGGAGGAGTGACGGTGGTGGTGGGGGGTGAGAGGGACGAAAGGTTACTCAAGGACGTTGTTGGAGTGGCTGGAGTTGAGGGACACCGCCACTATACCAAGGGATCGTGAGTGACTCAGGCCTGGGTGGGTGGGTGGGTGGGATGGGGTGGGCTAGGTGGGTGGGAGACAGGTAAGGCTTGGGGAGACGGGGGACCGGTGGGTTGAGTGCAGATGAGAGTTAGGTTAGGTGAGGTTACCTGCAATAGTCACTAATAATTGATATATTTCAGGAAACTCGTTCAGATAACTCGTTCAGGTAACTCGTTCACTCATCACTCTTAATTTAACTGTTTATCTGATTATTTATATGAAACTAACAATAAATGAAAGACAACCAACTTTAATTCCACACACACACACACACACACACACACACACACACACACACACACACACCATTTCATTTTGATCTTTAATACCAAACTACAGTAGACCAGAATACAGCATAGGGCGGTGTGTCCATGTATGATACAGGTATGGTCACTCTCACGGTAGCCAGGCGGTGCTACATAAGGTAGGCGGTGCTACATAAGGTAGGCGGTGCTACATATTAATTGTAGTGTAGTAGAAGATAACTCGATTCTCCCCCTACCCCTTACCTCCCTACCCCCTTTACCCTTTATCCCCCTTTCTCCCTACCCCCCCCTCTCCCTTGACCATAACCAGAGTGTACTAAATCATAAGAAATAAATAACAGACCAAGGTGAGGTTAATGAAGGTAATTGGTGATTCTGTAAACATTTATTTCCAGTTAACACGACACTTGTGGGTGGGTAAAGAACGTTTGATTCAGTTGTGTTTTGTTTGGGGGAATATTTAACCCATGAGAGTCTTGGTAACAGTGAGGGAAGAGGAGGCGTCACTTGGAGGAGGCGTGGAGGAGAATAATGAACTAGGGAAGAAGAGAAAGAAGGTATAGGAGGGAGGGGGGGGGGAGGGAAAGGGAAGGTAGGAGAGAGAGAGGGGAGGGGGGGAGTGAGGGAGGGAGAGGGTTGCAGCCCCCACAAGGTCAGACAAGGACGCTCCACAAAGACTCCAACTCCCTCGGGTTCTCCTCACCACCACCAGTTAGCCCATTACACTACCTCTTACTCCTCCGGGGCGGGACGGGGGGGGGGGGGGGATGGTTGGAGGAGGAGGGATATTCGGGAATTATTTACTTATGGTAGAGATAGAGAGGCGGGGGAAGGAAGTTTATAGTGTGAAAATTGAAGAAATTTAGGAGGAGGTAGGAGAGGGCGGGCTGACTAAGCTAATAGTGTGTTAGGGTTGTGTCATGGGTTAGTAATTGTTTGTCAGTACAGGCACTAGACAGCCTATCCTGTTCCATACATGGGTGTTTTGAGGGCCTTATTTCATATTCCGCTGACCCTACTGGCGGATGCTGGTCTAGGGAGGTTCCTTGGGAGGGGTAAATAGTGTGGTCTGTCTCCTGACTGGGGGGGGGGGTGGCTCTAGAAGCTTCAGGTGGGGGTTATATTCGTGTGTTGTGTCTGGGGGGGGGGAGGGGTGTGTGTGGGGTTCTTGGAGGAGGGGAAGCGTAAGGCACCCTTGACATTATCCTTGCGTGGCACCTCTGGCATCACCCTTGAGTGTGCACCTTTGGCATCACCCTTGAGTGGCACCTTTGGCATCACCCTTGAGTGGCACCTTTGGCATCACCCTTGAGTGGCACATTTGGCATCACCCTTGAGTGGCACCTCTGGCATCACCCTTGAGTGTGCACCTTTGGCATCACCCTTGAGTGGCACCTTTGCTCTGTGAAGATAAACGGCAGAACAGAAGGCACCACGAACCTCTGTTAGATATGATACGATAACAGACAACAGGGACCGGTTACGTTCTTTAGCTCCTGTTAACGGGCCATGGTTGACTGTCCTGTTCTGGGAGGGTATGGGGGGGGGGGTAGGGAGGTAATTTGGTGGTGTACAGTGCCAGTAATGATGAATATACTGAGGTCTTGTACTAATGTCGACCCTAACCTAACAATTTATCCGTAATTATGATGGATGGTTATGGAAAAATGTGTGTGTGTGTGTGTGTGTGTGTGTGTGTGTGTGTGTATGTGTGTGTGTGTGTGATATTTTTTGCACTCTTCTAATCTCTATTTCAACGTTCAGCTTAAGAAATGCAATATCATGTTCCCTCTGACTCACTGAATCGAATAAAGTCAATTATTTTCAAAGACAAAGGTCATCGTCATCATCATCATTATTGTAATCGTGGCAGTCAAGGCTATTTAAGGTGGGGATATTACTTACCACAAAAACACGATAGGTTATCTCTCTGTATACATAATAGAATCAAGTGGGATTTCGGATTCATTTTAGGTTTGTTGTTTTCTGGGTTTTCGGGAGTCAGTCGTCTCAATTTAAGGATTTTTTAAGTATTGTATTTTTTTTTGGTAATACAGTAGAAGTTAATTTAGGGTTTTAAGTTGTTTTTGTCTTGTTATTCATGTTATTGGTTATGTTATATATCTTGTTAGTGTAAAAAAATAAATCCTTGTAGACTCGGCCATCAAATGTAATGAGAACTCACCTTGTAAACTTTAGAGGGTGACACCTGGCCACAGTACCTTAATGTTTATCTCGTTACTGCACACACACACACACACACACACATAAAGTATCTTCACGGTGGAGTTCAATGAATTTCAATATGAACACTACGACTCCTGTTGTCTCGGTAGGGATATCAAACTCCTTCGTCCGTTGTCATATTGTCTAACATAAAATCAATAAGATAATTAATTTCTTTTCATTGTTTGTGTATCTTTTATGGGACTTACCTGCCTCTGTGCCTAAAATGTATCAATGCTTTCCCATCGTCGAAGAAGCTATATGTCTCAGAATAATTCCCAGTCTAGTCTCTTTACTTCTCTCTACGAGCATCCAGTTATCATCCAATAAAACTCATAAAATATCAAGTGTCAAACTCTACAACAGTTAAAAAAAGAAATTTAAACTGCGTGTCCAGGCGGCCAGTGGAGCGTGACAGGTGGCGTACCTCAAGGTCGGTGATGGTCGCTGCTGCTGTTTACTGCTAATGTGTACCTTATCTGACGGTATCTGCTGCTGCGTGTGTCTGTTGTTTGTACTTACACACACACACAGGTACTCTGCATAATGTAACAGAGTGTACAGAATGTTGACAATGGTACAGATGTTACATTGTACAGAATGATCAGGTTAAGTTAGGTTAGGTTAGGTTAGGTCAGGTTAAGTTAGGTTAGGTATCTCTAAGTGAGGGGAGAGATGAACTGTATTGACCCCGTGTTGTGGCAGGATACTCACCACCCCCGTGTGTGTGTAAACCACTACTATAACCACAATAGTATCATATAATTTATCATCCTCATACCACCACATCACACTCATATGTTATGCCTCCTCAGTGGTCAAGGCATTCGAACCCTGGACAGCTTAATAGCCAGACCATTACCAAAACCATTCCACCAACACTGATCCCTCCCATGTAGCCTCGAGGTAGGAGACTCACCTGAAGACACCACCGATGCCTGCTGGAGTAACCTGAAGTAGTACCTGGGGAGGGGGGGGGGGGCATCAGAGGGTCAGCGACATGGTGGGAGTAGAGAGAGTAAATGACACTATCATGTAAGTACAGCTATGTTATAGTAATTGACGTCACGGTAATTACGGCGTCATGTTATGGAGTTGAGATTTAATGGAATTTTTTCATATGTGTTGCAACTGGTGTTAATTAGACGTGTCTGATTAAAATAATAATAAGAAAGGTTAATTTTGGTTCTATTTTTGGGTGTTATTTTTTTTAAGTCAGTCAGTCTGGTGTGGTTAGGTTACGTTAGGTTAGATAAATCAGGTGTAATTAGGTTATGTGTAGTAACTTAATTAAAGGTAAGAATCACGGCCTCTTTCCTCTAATATAGATTCTTATTTTTAAAACTATCCCCAACAGGTGATCGTCAGAATCCTTTTAAATAACTCACTACAACCACGATCACCTGAGAGAACCCGGACTTAAGATCCTTGACGGTGGTAATTCCTCACATCTCGTACGCCAAGTTGTTATGACTATGACGTGTATCTTGGTGATTTAAGCGAATTACCCAATTAGACACCGTCGTTCCACCTCTAGATACCTGTTGTCCTTGTCTTGTACACCTGACCACAAGGAACAGGTCTACATATGTGGTTTGGGCATGATAATAATTTTTTTTTTAAACATTTGCAGATATTTTGTGTATTATCAACCTTCTTGGAATAATTTATTAGATGGCTTCATTTAGATCTAATTATACGTTTAGTTTCAGTATACGTCTGTTTGAACGTTTGTATGTACGTTATTCTGTAGAAGTTTGTTGTTGGAGGCTCTGTGTTTATTTGTTGTTGTACCTGAAGTGAGTAGTCAGACCACTAATACACCTTAATTAATGATATTTTGGGCCTCATTTAATATCCTAAGGCAAGGTACAGAAACTATAAGTCTATTTGGTTACTAAAGATTATATCTGTCCCAGCCTCTATAGTACTCTGGTGGGCTCATGAGTGGTGGGTTCATGGTCTGAGTGGTGGGTTCATGGTCTGTGTGGTGGGTTCATGGTCTGAGTGGTGGGTTCATGGTCTGAGTGGTGGGTTCATGTACTGACTGGTGGGTTCATGGTCTGAGTGGTGGGTTCATGGTCTGTGTGGTGGGTTCATGGTCTGAGTGGTGGGTTCATGTACTGACTGGTGGGTTCATGGTCTAAGTGGTGGGTTCATGTACTGACTGGTGGGTTCATGGTCTGAGTGGTGGGTTCATGTACTGACTGGTGGGTTCATGGTCTGAGTGGTGGAGTTACGTGTGGATGTTTCTTGCTCGCGGCTGACACATTTTTTCCTAGTGTAGCGAAGTGAAGCTCCGTTACTCTGGGTAGGCGTCTTGAGGGGGATTCCACACTAACTAACTAACTAACTGACTGACTGACTGACTGACTGAACAGAATAAGTTGAATTACGACTTTGAGTTTGGCACACGAGAGAGAGAGAGGCACTAAAAGAGGCGAGTTTCAGTGTATCAGCTTTTACCATCTATGTATGGCATGACTGACTCACCTGTTTGGGGTAATTAACTCACCTGCATGGCATGACTGACTCACCTGTTTGGGGTAATTAACTCACCTGTATGGCATGACTGACTCACCTGTATGGGGTAATTAACTCACCTGTATGGCATGACTGACTCACCTGTTTGGGGTAATTAACTCACCTGTATGGCATGACTGACTCACCTGTTTGGGGTAATTAACTCACCTGTATGGCATGACTGACTCACCTGTTTGGGATAATTAACTCACCTGTATGGCATGACTGACTCACCTGTTTGGGGTAATTGACTCACCTGTATGGCATGACTGCCCCACCTGTTTGGGATAATTAACTCACCTGTATGGCATGACTGACTCACCTGTTTGGGGTAATTAACTCACCTGTATGGCATGACTGACTCACCTGTGGCATTACCGATTCACCTGACCTGTGAGTCTCCTCTATTAACGTGTAAGTATTATTGAGACACGGTGTGGCGGCCCAGGTGGACAATCTTCCCCAGGTGGCTCCCGTGTTCACCTGCTGGTAAAGACGAATACCTGACAGCTGGCTTACGGACCCCAGTAAATAAAATACCCCGTAATGACCTACCTGCGCCCCCTCCCCCCCCTCCTCCCCCCGGCTGGTTATTAGGCCAGGTAATTACATGATGATGACGCACAGCGCTCATTAAGTTTCATGTTGATGCTGTGGTTCATTTTATGGTTATTTAACTCGGTGGTAATTAAGAATTATAATTAGCTTTTATGATAATACTCGTGGAATTGTATTATAAAAGTGGAAGGTCGAGAGAGTGTGTGTGTGTGTGTGTTTGTGTGTGTGTGTGTCTTATTTGTAAATTGTTTCATTTTTTTGTAATTCATTATTTCCTGTTGTTGTTTTTTTTCGTTTTTGTTTTTTAAGGTTTTCCAGGTTTTGTATGATTTTTCGTTTTTCATGTATGATATTTTTCAGTTTCTTTGATTTTTATTTATTTTTTATATAGTATTTAATTATATATCTCGCAGACTGGTGTTAAATGTATGTTTGTCTAGTGTTGTTATCCTCAGCAACCGGTAGAGTCGTAACCTAAACACTTCAACCTTCTGTTTGTGTTGCAGACTCACGTGTTGGCAGCGGATACCGTTCGGCGGCGCAGGAATTGGCGCTGGTGATAGCACAGGAGATGTTCGGACGTTTGGTGGAGCTGGTGGTGGAGTTGCTCCCTCACCACGTCCACCACCAGCAGTACCCTCCTCCCTCTCACCAACACACACAGCCGCCCGCCGGTGTGGATCCCCAGAGGCTCTTCTCACCTACTTTGGCCTACTTCATGCCGCCTCTCAAGGTAGGTCACTCACCCTTGGAGGTCACTCATCCTTATAGGTCGAGATCACGGAGCCTCACCATTGTTATTACTGTATTATTATTATTATTATTATTATTATTATTATTATTATTATTATTATCATGATTATTATTATTATTATTATTATTATTATTATTATTATTATTATTATTATTATAGCCTAGCATCTCAGCCCCTACAACAACCCTTCACCCCTCTCTTTCCCCTCACTTCCACCAGGGTCATGACCTCCACCTGACCTCAAAACTTCCTCCCTCTCACTTGGGTTGACCTCTCACTTGGATTAACCCAACATAATTAACAGGGGTTTACTGCGTCGTGGTGGTGGGTGAAGGCTTCTCCTCCTGTCCGTCGTCGCACGTCCGGCCAGCGTGACCCTCTAGCATATTAATTGTGTCAAGTGGACCAAGGTATCGTGTTGGCATGGCGTGATTGTACGATGTTGCCCCTGTGATTGGAGATTGTATGATGTTGCAGTACCATTTTCCCCTATTGTGTGTGTGTGTGTGTAACTGACTCTCTGGGTCACTCATGTCCTTCCAAAAGTTCAAGAGGAAGAGAGAAAGAGACTGTTACCACCACCTGACAGTCAGTTAGTTGTGACTGTATAAGGTATTGTCAGTAACTGTTGTAAAGCGAGAGCCTGTAGTGTGGCACGTCCCTCTAGTGTGTCCAGCTCGATGCATACTGATTCAAAAGGTCAGGCCACACTTCCAGCCCCCACCCTGCCCCCTCCCCCCGCCCTCCATCTTGTCGCCAACCAGTCGCCCGGTCTTGTCGCCACCGTGTTCACCTGTGTGTGTGTGTGTGTGTGTGTGTGGTTGCATATTGTGATTATTTAATATAACTGTATGTATATGTTTATTACTTATATCCAGGTAACTAGTATGAGGGATAAGGTGTCTGGTGATTTAATTGAATAGTATTAATTACCTGTGTTTAGGTTCACCTGATGTCTATTTTAACCTGGAATTTCTTTAGTTGATGAAAATCGCATTATCCCAGCTTAATTTAGTCTAATCTGACCTAACCTAACCTAACCTAACCTAACACAACCAAAGTCAAGGTACAAGAGTTTGACAATAACCAATTTTTCCTCCTACGTGATTCTCGATTGAGGAGGAAGAAGCAGCTTCCTGGAGGTGGTGGTTGAGGCGAAGATATTCAGGAAGACTGAAGAGGCTGCGACCTTCACTAATTACTACCTACCTGTGTTAATTAACCAGTGACTACCTGGTGGATGTGTGCACCCAGCCTTAACGTTATGCGCTGTTCGTGGTCACCTCCACTGTTAACCTTCCTGTGCTGGGGCCACCTGTCTCTGTAGCCAGTTACTTGTTTGTGGCCATTGTTACTTGTTTGTGGCCATTGTTACTTGTTTGTGGCCATTGTTATTAGTTGTTGTAGTGGAGTAATTGTAATAGTGGTAGTTGTTGTGGTGGTGGTAATGTAATAGTAGTAGTAGTAGTAGTAGTAGGATATTTAATATTAAGGTAATAAAATGGTGGCGAAGGTATGACTATTGGGGGAGGCTGGGGGCTATGTTAAAAAATAGTAGTAGTAGTAGTAGTAGTAGTAGTAGTAGTAAAATGATAGCGAAGGTGTGGCTATAAGGACAGATTGGAGACTACGTTTAAAATAGTAGTAGTAGAATTAATCATTACTACTCGTGTAATTTCACCATCAATACTATAATAAATCATTTACTTCCAGGTTATGTAAAGCTGCACTCCAACACGAGGCTTTTATATCATGTTAGTATTTTAGTGGCCATTGATATTCAAATGTGTCTCTGGTTGACCACATGAGGGAGGAATGTTGAATGTGGACAGAACCTGGTGGAGTGTGGTGCTGGGGCTATACTGTGGTCACTGACATTGTGGGAGGTCATGTTGGTGGTCACTGACATTGTGGGAGGTCATGTTGGTGGTCACTGACATTGTGGGAGGGTCATGTTGGTGGTCACTGACATTGTGGGAGTTCATATTGGTGGTCACTGACATTGTGGGAGTTCATATTGGTGGTCACTGACATTGTGGGAGGTCATATTGGTGGTCACTGACATTGTGGGAGATCATATTGGTGGTCACTGACATTGTGGGAGGTCAAACTAAATTCCCCTAATCCTCCACTTGACCTACCACAGTGGTTATTGACCTGCAGTGTTGTGGGGGGTCACTGGGGGTCAGGGGTCATACACGGGTCACCTGTTGGAGGGTCACACACAGGTAAGTCAGAGCTACAGGGTCATGGGTGCAATAATAATGAGAGAATTCATGTATCTTTTGGTTTATTTTTTCAGTATGTGACTTTGTTTTATTGTTCCTCTAGGTGGTAGTAACTCCTCTTCACCCTCCCCTTCCTTCCTTCCTCTTTCCCCCCACCCATAGCTGTTAATATAATACGTAAAAAGTGAGTAGGTAGGTCCCATAGGCTTGTATATTAAAGCCTCTTCATATAGACAGGGAGATAACATGGCTGACACAACACTCGACCAACTTCACAACCCAAACTGTAAACTTAGGAACCTTTAAATTCAGATCCCAATATATCCTACGTTCATTATATGTTTTGAGTGTGTGTGTGTTAGTGTGTGTGTGTGTGTGTGTGTGTGTGTGTGTGTGTGTGAGAGAGAGAGAGAGAGAGAGAGAGAGAGAGAGAGATTTATCCTCCAAAACACACACACGCCCGCAGCCCTGGTGGGCCACGCTTCATCGCTCGCTGCCTCACCTTGGTCCGGGTTGTCGGCCTCCTCGGGGTTCTCTCACACACACACACCTGACCTGACCTGACCTGAACTAACCTAATCTAACTTAATCTGACCTAACCTAACCCAATCCAATCAAACCTAACCTAACCAAACCAAGCTCAATCCTAACCAAATCCAACCTAACCCAACGCCTCATTGACCTCTCATGACCCCTCACTGACCCCTCACTGTTGTTGCAGGCTTGGTGTGATTGGCTGCTCTACAACAGTTCAGTGTGGAACCCTCCGCCTGCCTCTCATGAGTACAACACGTGAGTACCTGTTGTTTACATTGTTTACCTAGAGTTTAGCTGTTGTTTACATTGCTTACCTGGAGTTTACATTGTTTACCCGGAGTTCACCAGTTGGTTACCTGAAATTAGCCTGTTGTTTATGTTTTGTTTACCTGCAGGTTACCTTTTGTATACAGGTTGTTTGCCCTTAGTTTACTTGGTGTTTATATAGAGTTTACTTGTGGTTCACCTGGAGATGTTTCAAGACTGTGATAGATAGATAGATAGATAGATAGATAGATATAAAATCGTCATATACGTTTTACACAATGGGACGGTACATTGTGTGTGTGTGTGTGCGCGCGCGCCTCGAACTCATGCGCTCCGGGTTCGATTCTCACTGGGGTCGGATATGAGAAGGTGGTTGTCCACTGTGACCCCCACCAAACTCGCCAGGTAGTCCCGTGTACACCTGTGGTCATAACGCTGTGGGGATGGTGTCCTCTGAGGTGACCAGGTGTAGTGGTAACTGAAAAGAGATATGTTATCTTAATTATCACTCAGTTGTGTGTTATGTTATGTGGATTATCAGTTTATAAAATCTCTTTGTATTTGTACCTGGTTTTGTATGTACCTGTGTGTGTGTGTACCTGTAAATTCACCTGTTTTTATAGAATTAACATAACTCAACAAAGACCAGCGTCAAGGAGGTAGTAGTATCCTGGTGGGGGGTCAGGGAGTAGGGAGGTGAAGGGGGGGGGGGGTGGAGGTGACCTTTAGATAAGAGACTGATACATCCTGGTAGGGTCATTTATCGAGGTCATCATCCATACTATAGCCTTGACCTGAGCTGACCACCACTCTATATCCTCCTCCTCCTCCTTCTTCGCCCACGTCACGGTCAGTGGTTGCACAGGAGACTGGGAGGATAGAAGGAGAGGAGGTGAGGGGGGGAGGTAGGAGTGAACTAGGATGGGGGGTGAAGGACGTGTGTGTGTGTCTTCCTCGACCTTGTGAGACCTTGAGAGTGGGGGTAGGGGTTATATTTTCTCCATCATCCCTCCCCCCCCCCCTCATTCTCTCCCTGCCTCCCTCTACTCCACCTGGTTCCTTTCTCCCCCTCCTCATCCCTCCCCCCCCCCCACACATCACCTGCCCCCTCACATTACCTGCCCACACCTGTCTCGTGCTTCTCTTAGTCACGACTTGAGACGAACCCTAATTCTTGTAACATTCATACGTTAATTTTTGTCCCAAACTTAACGTATCCTATCCTATCCTATCCTATCTGTGGATGAAGGAAGTCAAGGAAAACACATTATACACAGTAGAATCATCAGGTCTATATATATATAACTCCAATACTATTATCATCACCACCTGTTGGTCGATAACATTTCTTCTAATCGTTCAGGTAAGGTATTTCGTTCCCAGGTTAATTACTTTGTACCTTAATTTAGCGTGAGAGAACACACCTGGTGAAGGGAAAAGTGTCAGGTGTGTCGTTATCTCAGCGGAAGTTTGGTTTGAGTCTTGTATTGTGTTACTCATAGTACCGTGAGAGAGAGAGAGAGAGAGAGAGAGAGAGAGAGAGAGATAATGTGTGTGTGAAGCAAATATTCCCAGCCCTAATAAAGACTCACCTCCTGTGACATCACGCCACTTTTCATCATTTTTTATAGAAACATTTAACAGAAAACACACAGAAAAATATATAGTTTTGAGGATATTGAAGTTGTCTCTCGTGCTGTGGTTTAATGGTGGATTCTCAGAGCATCGTAAGTTAAAATTCTTCTTCCAGACTTGAGATGTAATGATACTCGAATCCCTTTAGCTACGAGACATACATTGAAAGGTGTTAGTACCCTGTATTTGGAAATTGGTAATGTAGCTCTCACTCACTCACACATTAACATCAGGTAATCTGGACGTGCGTGAGACAACGTAACTCAGAGGTAAGAATTGTGGGAGGCCGGACAGTGTACCCCACGACCCTCAGCCATGGACGACCTTGGCTGTGAGAGTCCTGGACGACCTTGGCTGTGAGAGTCCTGGACGACCTTGACTGAGAGTCCTGGACGACCTTGGCTGTGAGAGTCCTGGACGATCTTGGCTGTGAGAGTCCCGGACGACCTTGTCTGTGAGAGTCCTGGACGACCTTGGCTGTGAGAGTCCTGGACGATCTTGGCTGTGAGAGTCCTGGACGACCTTGACTGAGAGTCCTGGACGACCTTGGCTGTGAGAGTCCTGGACGACCTTGTCTGTGAGAGTCCTGGACGACCTTGGCTGTGAGAGTCCTGGACGATCTTGGCTGTGAGAGTCCTGGACGACCTTGGCTGTGAGAGTCCTGGACGACCTTGGCTGTGAGAGTCCTGGACGACCTTGGCTGTGAGAGTCCTGGACGACCTTGTCTGTGAGAGTCCTGGACGACCTTGTCTGTGAGAGTCCTGGACGACCTTGTCTCTGAGAGTCCTGGACGACCTTGGCTGTGAGAGTCCTGGACGACCTTGGCTGTGAGAGTCCCGATGTAACACTACAACCCGTGTGTGTGTGTGTGTGTGTGTGGCGTCCTTATAACATTAATTAGGTCACCTGAAATTTAGACACCCCAACTTATTTCGCCTGATGATTGACCACTCCAATGCTCAGTGTAATCTATCTAACCTAACCCCCATAGGTAACGTTAGGGTGATTAATACGCAGGTGAAATAAACAAGGGGGCGTCTAATCATCACGTGACCTCAATACACTGTTAAAACTTTTACCTCTTGTGTGTTTTGTGAGATGAAAAGGTTAAAAGTTGAGGCCCCAGCTTTGGAAAAATGGCTCCACCTCACCTGTCTACCTGCTTACCTTATGACCCACATATTTCACGTAAGATGACGCCAACTACAGGCATCCACCCAACCGCCTACTCGCCCACCCACTCGTCCACCCACTTGCTCACCAACCCGCCCACCCGCCCGCCCACATGCCCACCCACCCAGCCACTCATACACTGAAGCCTCGAGGGGTCCACCATGAAAGAGGAGGATTGAGCTTGCTGTTTAGTTGTCGTTTGAGCTAGTGTGTGTTTTATGTCGTACTTGTGGCCACAGAAGGAGTTAGGGAGGGTGTGGGAATGGCCCCTAAGGAAACACCTCACAATACTACCTAGATTAAACATTCCTCACACAGTTGCCACGTCTCATAAAACGCACAGGCCAGTGTACCATGTGTAAGTGGAGCTAATTTGTACATACTCAAGAAAACATCCCCATCACCACCCCTTCCCCCCCCCCCCTCCACTCCCCTTCCCCTTACCCTCCCTCCACTCCCCTTCCCCTCCTTCACCCCCCTCCCCTCTTGCTCTAAGTACCATCAACCACAGTGGCAATATTTAGGCAATGAACCTGGATGTTTTTTCTCGCCTCAAGCTGGATAGAATGTGTGTGTGTGTGTGTGTGTGTGTGTGTGTGTGTGTGTGTGTGTCACCATCTTTGGGTCATGGTGGACAACAAACATTCATGACGACAAAACATTATTTACAGACATACAGTTATATACATATTTATACAGGGTGAGTCGAGAAATATCTGACACATTTGAAACTTAAAACTAAATTCTTTCATTATTATCATCATATGTAACATGGATCATACACACACACACCATACATAACACACACATACAGAAAATATACACACAGTTGAGGTTTACAGGCATTTCTCACCTTTTATATATATATTAATATTTTTCCAGGTTTTAAAGGTAATGTTATATAAAGATTTTTTTCTCTCCATCATGTGAGGTACGATGACTTGTGGTTAGTATATAGTGCAGGTAAGAGGTGAGGCTATGTTTACCTGTGGTCGTGTTTCCCTGGCCTGGGTCACGTACACCTGAGTATTACCAGTTTTAGGCCGTCTACCTCCACGTCTACCAGTTCGACACCTGGCCGTCTACCAACCCACTACTCCACCAACTAATCAACCCCCCCCCACCAAACCACCAGTTCACAATTCCACCACTCCACCAACCAAGGAAATCATCATCAGCCCAACCCCCCCACCACTCCAACACTTCAACACACTCCACCAACCCACTACCTTACCACTTCACCAGCCCACCACTCCACTACCCCCACCACTCCAACACCCCCACCACCAACCCACCACTCCACCACCAACCCATCACCCCACCATCCCACCCCACCCCACCCCACCAGCTTCATAAATTGATTAAGTCACCTGATATTTTTACCTGGGATGTTAAACACGCTGGTCCGCCACGATCAAATTAAGTCAATATTAGCGTCGTTATTTCAGTGTAGTGTAATGACCGTCTAGTCACGACCTCCTTCGGCTAGCCAAGTGCCTCACACGTCCCCTCCCCCCCCCCCTTTTTCGTCCCCTCACCCTCACTTCCCAGCCTCCCACCTCACCTGTCAGACCTCTCTCCTTATTCCATCTTAACTCTTACCTATCCCTTTCATCTTTCGGACCCCCTGCCATTTTAATTTCCCACAACGAATCTCTTTTTGTTCCTTCCCTCTCTCCTTGTCTCCCTTCCTTCCCTTACATCCCTCTCCCTCCTCCTCCTTCCCTCTCCCTCCCTCTTGAAGCTCCACCACACGCCCCCCCCCCTTCCTCCTCGGTCAACAAATTGGATCATCCTCCTCCACCACTACCACCAC
The DNA here is from genome assembly GCA_958450375.1 of Homarus gammarus. NCBI lineage: Eukaryota > Metazoa > Arthropoda > Malacostraca > Decapoda > Nephropidae > Homarus > Homarus gammarus. The sequence continues at coordinate 760,917 of CAUDMG010002954.1, read as the reverse complement.
CATTTTCTACCCCCTTAACCTTTTCATACTCCACCACCGCCTTCTTGCGTCATGGGAGGTCGAGGGAGAATCCGTGTGGAGGTCCCTCACCCTCACACCTCCTGCAGGACCCGCGGCCACTGTGTAGGAGACTCACGGGGGGACTTCCCAGGGGATCATTTACCAGCATACCAAAGCTTCTTGTTGGCTCCTTGGTGATCCTACTTCAGCAGGACTCGGTATCCTACACCAGCGGGAGACGTAGCTGAAGGAGTGTGTTAAATATTTTCGTTGTCTCCTGTAGGCCCTGACGTCATACATACTGTGATGTCATTCTCGGGCGTTTACCTGAGAATGTCACGAACCATCAGCTCAGAGCCGTCATTATCGTTTTCACTGTACAGGTGTCCTCATCTGTACCTGTCTGTACCCTCCTCACCTCCCTACACCGTCTATTGCTCCTTGTCTGTCTATTTTCCTTGAGAGCTCCGGTCATGGCCTTGGTAGTGACCTGGTCCTGGTCTGCTTATATGACTCGCTGCCAGACCAACTCTCTCACCTGACTTGTTTATGAACATTTTTTATCCTGGTCTGTGCAGATGGTTCACGGGCCAACACATCACCTCTGCAAATCGGGTCCTCGGCAACTCACAATGATCCACCACAAAAATAATGAGAATAAGAAATAAAGTGCCATTACAAGTGAACACAGTATTGCATGTTAATACGTAACTACAATAAAATCTGTAACCTAACCTCCCCAAATAGTTTTAGGTTGGTATAGGTTAGGGACAAAGGTGGTGAGGAGGCGATAAGAAGAGGTACCCAAGGTGTGTGTGTGTCGAGTTGTGGACAGCTACTTCAAGTTACGACCACCATTTAGTTCTTTGTATAATCTCACACACACACACACACACACACACACACACACACACACACACACACATATGCTTTAAGAGGAAACTTAAAATTACTTCCTAAGTCTCCTGGGTTGGTGCTGCTCGGCCTAAAAGGAAAAAAAAGATGAGATGTTGTACTTGGTGGTGATAGTGTGATGATGTAGTGTAGTGTGGTGATGTAGTGTAGTGATGTAGTGTGGTGATGTAAACCAGCCTACGGTACAGTATTAGGATGAAAACTTTATTATTATTATTATTATTATTATTATTATTATTATTGTTGTTGTTGTTGTTGTTGTTGTTGTTGTTGTTGTTGTTGTTGTCATTGTTGTTGATGATGTTGCTTGCTCAATTATTATTATTATTATTATTATTATTATTATTTATTATTATTATTCAAACAACTTTAAACCCCTCCATACGATTAATAAACTCAGCCATACAACTTGTCCACATTAAAGTTCCTCCACATTAAAGTTCCTCCACATTAAAGTTCTTCCACATTAAAGTTCTTCCACATTAAAGTTCCTCCACATTAAAGTTCCTCCACATTAAAGTTCCTCCACATTAAAGTTCCTCCACATTAAAGTTCCTCCACATTAAAGTTCCTCCACATTAAAGTTCTTCCACATTAAAGTTCCTCCACATTAAAGTTCTTCCACATTAAAGTTCCTCCACATTAAAGTTCCTCCACATTAAAGTTCCTCCACATTAAAGTTCCTCCACATTAAAGTTCCTCCACATTAAAGTTCTTCCACATTAAAGTTCCTCCACATTAAAGTTCCTCCACATTAAAGTTCCTCCACATTAAAGTTCCTCCATGTTAAAAGATTCTCCACAACATTAAAAAGTTTCCACCACATGAGAAACTTATCCACTGCATAAAACAGTTTCTCCACCACATAAAAAGAAATCTCCAATGCAAAAAAGTTTCCCCAACATATGCAAAAGTTTCTCCAACACAAAAATCTCTCCAACACACATAAAAGTTTCCTCAACACATAAAAATATTTCTCCAACACAAAAAAAAAATTATGTACATAAAATTTTCTCCAGCCCATAAAAGATTCTCCACCACCAGTACAAATGTGGCCTCTCATGCTCGTTGTGGCGGATGATTTATTGTGACCTCGTTGGTGTGAGTGATGGTGGCAGGTAATGCTTGCTAATGACTTACCTGTAATTAAAACCTGGGCGATGTTTTTGTTTGTTTGTTTGAGAGAGAGAGAGAGAGAGAGAGAGAGAGAGAGAGAGAGAGAGAGAGAGAGTACTCACCACACATCACTCTCATCATCGTGTCATCACAAACACATGTCAGGTACACATATAGACGTTAGTTTGAGTAATGAGTCATGCTTGGCCTTCTGTTAGTTAAGTAGGTCCGGTATAAGACTCGGCAGCTTAAGGGCGAGTTAGTTGGTGCATCTTAACCTAACCTAACCAAACCTAACCTGACCTAACTTAACTTAAACCTTATACACAGAGTTTCTAGTCATCAAATATAGAAGCTAGGTCATCGAATACAGAGGTCAGGTCATCATATACAGAGGTCAGGTCACTTTATATATAGGGATCAGGTCATCATATACAGAGGTCAGGTCATTTTATATATAGGGGTCAGGTCATCATATACAGGGGTCAGGTCATCATATACAGGGGTCAGGTCATCATACACAGGGGTCAGGTCATCATACAGAGGTCAGGTCATCGTATACAGGAGTCAGGTCATCATACACAGAGGTCAGGTCATCATACACATAGATCAGGTCATTATACACACTGCTCTCTCATACAGGAGCATCCACCACTGTCAACTCCCTCCAATATGTACAATGATCGTACTCCAGGTGAGGTTAATTAAGGTCAGGTGGGGGAAACAGCCTCCAGTACCCGTTATCTGTTAGTTATCTGTTAACAGGGAGCTCAGCCAACAGCAAGAACCCGTTTACCTTTCTCACTTGGGCCGTTCTGTTTTTACTAAGCATACAATATGCACAACAGTACATGCTAATGATGAGGTGTTTTTTGTGGTGTGGGGTGAAGGCTCTGGTGTAAGTGTGTGGGGTCAGTGTACTGTAGGGAGGGGGTGTGTTACTGTGGGGTGTGTTGTTGTGGGGGTGTGTTATTGTGGGGGTATTACTGTGGGGGGTGTTACTGTGAGGGGTGTTACTGTGAGGGTGTGTTATTGTGGGGGGTGTTACTGTGGGGGGGGTGTTATTTTGGGGTGTGTTACTGTGGGGTGTGTTGCTGTGGGGGGTGTTACTGTGGGGGTGTTATTGTGGGGGTGTGTTACTGTGTGGGTGTTATTGTGGGGTGTGTTACTGTGTGGGTGTTATTGTGGGGTGTGTTACTGTGAGGTGTGTGTTGTTGAAAAAGGTGTGTTACTTTAAGGAGTGTGTGTCACTGAAAGAGGTGTTACTTAAAGGAGTGTGTGTGTTACTGAAAGAGGTGTTACTTAAAGGAGTGTGGCTGTTACTGAAAGAGGTGTTACTTAAAGGAGTGTGTCTGTTACTGAAAGAGGTGTTACTTAAAGGAGTGTGTGTGTTACTGAAAGAGGTGTTACTTAAAGGAGTGTGGCTGTTACTGAAAGAGGTGTTACTTAAAGGAGTGTGTCTGTTACTGAAAGAGGTGTTACTTAAAGGAGTGTGCCTGTTACTGAAAGAGGTGTTACTTAAAGGAGTGTGTCTGTTACTGAAAGAGGTGTTACTTAAAGGAGTGTGCCTGTTACTGAAAGAGGTGTTACTTAAAGGAGTGTGTCTGTTACTGAAAGAGGTGTTACTTAAAGGAGTGTGTCTGTTACTGAAAGAGGTGTTACTTAAAGGAGTGTGTCTGTTACTGAAAGAGGTGTTACTTAAAGGAGTGTGTCTGTTACTGAAAGAGGTGTTACTTAAAGGAGTGTGTGATGTGAGACTTTTTTCACAAACTCAATTTCAGTTTCTTCTAAAAAAAAAAAAATTGACTCTTGGTCGTAATTCCTTCTTTCGTCTCTTATCTCCAATCTTTATCGCGATCTTTGTATTGTTTCTTTCACCCACACACACTTCTTCATCTTTATTCTCTTCTCTTCTTTCTTCCTTTTGTTTTGCTCATCATCTTCCTCATCATCCTGTTTTCTGCTTCTGCCTTTCTACATTTTCTGCCTCCTCCTCCTCCTATGTCCCCCCTCCTGTGAGTAACCAGGAGGAGGGGGGGGGTTGAAGGTGGGATAGGAGGGGTGGGGGGGGGGAGTTGAGGAGGAGGAGGAGGGGGGTGAGGGGGTGTTATGGGTGGGTGAGCATCAAGCAATGTCCGGGCTGGGGGGAAGGTCGCCTGTGTGTGTGGCAATACCCTCAGGCAAGGTCGAGGTCATTTGAGGGAGTGGTGACCTTAGGTGCTGCTTCTGACGTCACCGCTGACTATCCTCCTCTTTCCCCTCCCTCCTCCTCCTCTTTCTCCTCCTCCTCCTCTACCTCCTCTTCCCTCCTCCTCTTCCTGGAACTTTGTAATGGTGTCGAGAGGAAATACTCAAGATGGTGGGGCAAATTCGAGGTCAGTTATGGGTGTGGTGACCTCCTTGTGTGATGCTTCTGACGTCATTATCCACCATCCTACACCCAACACCTACCATCCTACACCCATTACCCACCACCCAATACCCACCACCCTACACCCACCATCCTACACCCACGACCCACCACCCTATACCCACCATCCTATACCCACCATCCTATACCCACCATCCTATACCCACCATCCTACACCCACCACTACCATCCTACACCCACCACCCACCATCCTACACCCACCACCCACCATCCTACACCCACTACTCACCATCCTACACCCACCACCCACCATCCTACACCCACCACCCACACCCACTACTCACCATCCTACACCCACCATCCTACACCCACCACCCACCATCCTACACCCACCACCCACCATCCTACACCCACCACCCACACCCACTACTCACCATCCTACACCCACCATCCTACACCCACCACCCACCATCCTACACCCACCACCCACCATCCTACACCCACCACCCACCATCCTACACCCACTACTCACCATCCTACACCCACCACCCACCATCCTACACCCACCACCCACACCCACTACTCATCATCCTACACCCACCATCCTACACCCACCACCCACCATCCTACACCCACCACCCACCATCCTACACCCACCACCCACACCCACTACTCACCATCCTACACCCACCACCCACACCCACTACTCACCATCCTACACCCACCATCCTACACCCACCACCCACCATCCTACACCCACCACCCACCATCCTACACCCACCACCCACCATCCTACACCCACCACCCACCATCCTACACCCACCATCCTACACCCACTACTCACCATCCTATAATCTACTGTGTAATGTCGTGACTGGAGTTTTAATATTTTTGTAACTGTGATTTTTTGTCGTGTCGTGTCGTGTTGTGGAGGTATGACAAGGATTAATTATCGTTTTGTGGGCGTTTTTGGTCGTGTCGTGTCGTGTCGTGTTCATTGTAAAGATTTATTGTGTTATTCGCTTCAGGATTTGTTGTCCGCAGTTGGATGTCTGGATAAGTATTTGACCAAATGACATCTTAACAATTTTAATTATTTTGCTAACGATGATTTATTTCCCGCCCATGGTCTTTCAAAGTCACTTTTTGGTGATGTGTGTTATTCTGGATGTTCTTAAGTAGTTAGACATATTGAAATTTAATGTGTCTTATTACTTAATTACATCCAGAATAATTTAACTCCAAAGAAATTACCTTGAAAATCCAGGGTTGGCAAAAACCTTTGGTTAATTTTTTTTATTAAAATACACGTACAATGTTTTTTGATGCTATTATGTTGGTTTTATTAAATTTTATGTATCTTTAGTCCTTTTTATAGTTGTTTAATATGCCATTAATTATAAACATTACATTCAGGATAATTTAGTAATCATTTATACTATTTTCCATTCCAAAAGTCACTATGCAAAGGTCAAATTTGAAAACAAAAAGTTTTGATCAGTCACCCAGACTCATCCTACATGCTTAACGGCAAAAACTAAGTTTACCTTCAACTTAATGCACGGACGACAATATTTTGCTTTTACGGTTGAACATTTTAAATAATACTGTACATTTAAGTACAGTTGGAGAGATGGGCAGTGGCAACTTGGCTCCCCTGGAAGCAGTGACCAGTTAGTTATACAGTACTGAACTGTGGCAACTTGGCTCCCCTGGAGGCAGTGACCAGTTAGTTATACAGTACTGAACAGTGGCAACTTGGCTCCCCTGGAGGCAGTGACCAGTTAGTTATACAGTACTGAACAGTGGCAACTTGGCTCCCCTGGAGGCAGTGACCAGTTAGTTATACAGTACTGAACAGTGGCAACTTGGCTCCCTTATAATCAGGATTTGAGATGTGTACAGCCTGTAAGAAAGATTATCATCACCACTTTCACCAGGTCTAATAGTTCACATCCATGTCTATATTGAACAACCACGGGGACATAACACAGCTCTGTCTAACACCCACATTTATTTTGAATGTTTCACTTTCTTTCCCATTTACTGTTGCCATGCTGTTTTCATAGAATGCTTTTACTGCATTTACATGCCTTCCCCCCACCCCATACACTTGTAATGCCTCCCACAATGCCTTTCTGTTCACCTTATCATATGCCTTTTCCAAATATACTATAATTTCTTAAAACCATCTGTAAGTAAGAAAAACTAACGAGAATATTATTAAAACCAAGTAAAAATGCATAGATTAAACCAATTTTTGTTCAAGATATGATTTAAACCATTTTGTTTAAACCATTAGTTTAAATTTGCCAACCCTGAGTGAATGACGATATTATTCATGATAGTCACGTCTGCATCATCACAAGTGAGTCTGTACGTGGGCAAGCGCAGGGCACACAGGGTCAGGTCACTTGCCCTTTCACGTGTATGACTGGGAATACCTGCTGAGGACCGTGGGGTGAAGGGGGGGGGGGGGGTACCTGGTGCCCTTATAGGTAATACAACTGTAGTTCCCTTCATGTAATATTGACCGTATGTGTATTAACAATTAACTTACTTTAATAATGGTAATATTATCCATGTAATAAATTATTTACCTTAATTTTAATAAGTTTGTCGCCTGTTATTATGTTGCTTTATGATTTATGTAATTGATTACATTGTGGCATTTTGTTTTATATTTTTGTTGTCTAAATTCACTGTTGATATTGCTGTTTGTTGCAGGAAATTATTACATACAGGATGGCCTTGAAGAATGTATTACAACAGAAACATTGTCTTCCCGTGTTTATGTGTGAGGTCTCCGCCACCCGTGAGTGGGGACAGTGTGGCTCTTAACATGTAAACATTCACGCCATTATCTGTAAGGTAGTGTGGATACGGCACTCCCTTCCTGGTCCAGGGGTTGATAGTTCGATTCCCAGGCGTTCCCAGTTCACCCAGCTGTAAATGGGTACCTAAATTACAGCTTGGGGAAGTGGATGTGGCCATGCTGCCTCCTTGTGTACAGAAGGCTTAGTATACAGTGTGCTGTATCCACACTGCCCTTAACGGACAGTCATGCCTATGGGACCTACTTTCAGTGTATATGGAGGTTAGGTTACAAACAAGTTCACAGTTCATGTCAGGTACCAGGTAGTGTTGACACAGTGGCTTTTATCAAGGCGTTAATTATAATGATCCGTGAAGCCGTACGTGTGTGTGTGTGTGTGTGTGTGTGTGTATGTGTGTGTGTGTGTGTGTGTGTGAACAAGCACTACACTGCTTTAACTCGTCCCTCATTGGTATGCCCATGTTGTGGTCTGGTCCAGCATGATGACCATTTTAATGGTCTTGAGGTCTTTCACAAGTGACCTGACAGACCTAATGGAGCATAAGAGACCCATCACCTCAGTGGCATATCCCCTTAATGGCGCTGTACACTCTCCATCCTCACAATTTTATATTTTTAGCTGAAGGCGAAATAATTCTCATCTGACCAACCTGACTTAATATAGCATTACAGCGGCCACTCGCACTACTGTCTGGTGGTGTTACTCAAGGGTTCATCCTCGTCTGTAAATCCTTAGCCATATAAGGTAGATGATTCAGTTGAGGTAGAGACGGTAGAGGTGAGGTACTCGGGGTGGTAGGTAATAGTCATCACTTTCATTCGTTAGTTCAAGAGGAAAGTGTCATTGTGTAGGTGGTGGCGGTCAGACAGTCACCACTCTTTGCCGTACTCAAGTTCTCTATTAAAAACACTAAATATTTTTACTCCTGAATAAATTGTTAAGATATACTGGGTAATTCATCAATAGTTCTTTCATTGGTTTGTTGTCTTTAGGTTAGGTTATGTTGTTAGGTGAGGTCAGGTCAGGTTGATTCGCGTGCATTGTATAGTCGAGACACTCATGAAGACATCTCGGGGAAAGGTTATCATCATTTACTGTGTTTTTTTCCTCTTTAGTTCATCCCCCGAGGAGGAGGAGGAGACCTTTTTGTGTGTGAGATAATGATGTGTTTAGCCCAGTCCTCTCTGACCAGGAACACAACCTTCGCCAAGACCTTCCTGGTGGGTGGGTCCTCTCAGCTAAAGTTTACCTCACCGGACACACACACAACGACTCTATCTCGGAAGCTTCCTGTACACAGAGTTCACTGCACCTTGTATCAACCTGGGCTGTACGTCTTCATAATTGAGAGAAAAGAAGGGATGAAAAGAAGGGAAGAAAAGAAGAGATAGAGAAGAAAATAAAAGAAAGGAATAGATAGAGAGGAAAAGAAAATAAGAGATACAGAAGAAAAGAAAAGAAAGGAATAGATAGAGAGGAAAAGAAAGGAAAGGAAAAAGAAATACGGAAGAAAGAAAAGAAAGGAAAAAAAAAGAGACACGAGTTCCTCACAATTACACACGTTGATGGATGTACACAGACCGAGGCTGATCCTTCAACAAGATTCCCTTAAGTGTACAGTATATTACCTCACCAAGTCTCTACCTGCCTTCCTTCCTTCCTACATGTTTTTGCCTCACACGAGAATCATAAACATTCATATTTTGTGTCGCTGTTTTCCCGAATAAGAACCTCGCCTGACTGGTGTTTTGCTTCTGCTGGTGGACTGGAACACTTGAGAATAGATTTGTTCCTACTCGTCACATCCTCCAGGTTCTTCAGCAGTTGACCTCCTGAAGGGGACACGTGGTTGGCTCATAAAGAGATCAGTTACCTTTGCATCTTTTACCTTTGTCCAAATCGTACATGGAACCTTTGTCTCATTATGCATTAGAAGACAAGAACAACAGTAGTATTATCTCCGTGTCCACAGTCTTAAACACTTTAATCCTTTGATAGTGAAGGTTTAACCCTTTGAGGAGGATGGTTTAACCCTTTGATGGTGATGGTTTGACCCTTTGGCGCTGATGGTTTAACCCTTTGATGCTGAGGGTTTAACCCCTTGACGCTGATGGTTTAACCCTTTGATGCTGAGGGTTTAACCCTTTGACGCTGATGGTTTAACCCTTGGAGGAGGATGGTTTAACCCTTTGAGGAATACGATTTAACTCGTTGACGACATTGGTTTAACCCATTGAGGAAGATGATTTAACCCTTCAGGCCACCAAAGGGTTAAAAGTTCACATATATTTAAACAATCTTTCTCAGTTAGGTTTGATTCAAGAGTAGACATTTATTTGTTAATTATTTTAGAGAAATGTTAACAGATCATTGCCAGTTTTCTTGTAAACAATTTTAATCTTACCCAAGGTTACTGAACCACGTTTTATTGTTAAACCAATTATATTATTAAACTGTTTATATTATGTTTTAAGTGTAAGGAAAAATAAACCAGTATCATATTTATGTGCTTCAGTAAGATCACTGTTGAGAGTAGCTTTAAGTTATTGAGTTATCTGATAATGTCTCAGGTGATTTGTCTCAAGATTTATCTCTAAACTGGTCCTGGAAGAATACCTGGCTTTCTGAGTACCTGGCAGAGTACCTAGAGGAATACCTGGCTTTCTGTGTACCTGGTAGAGTACCTAGAGGAATACCTGGCTTTCTGAATACCTGGCCCTCTGAGTACTTGGAGGAACTCTTGGCTGAGTACCTGGAGAAATACCTGGTTGAGTACCTGGAGGAATACCTGACTGAGTACCTGGAGAAATACCTGATTTTCTGAGTCGTTGTGAGCATCAAGACTGAACTTATTACCAGGAAGAATAATCTGCATGGTCCTTGTGAGGTGGAAGAGGAGAGGAGGGGAGGGGGAGGTGTAAGAAGAAGAAGAAGAAGAAAAAGAAGAAGATTATGGAGGAGGAGTAGAAATAATAAGAAGGAGGTGGATTATAAATAAGACAAAGGAGAAGTAAGAAGAAGATTAAGAAAGAGTAAGAAGAGGGGGAAGAAGAAGGAGGAGGAGAAGTAGGAAGAATAAGAAGGAAAAGTAGGAAAAGCGTGAAGAAAGGCAGAAACTTAGACTTTGTGAATTAACCAGACGGGCGGGGTTGGCTCGTCTGGGGTGGGGGTGGGGTGGTGAGGCAGGTACACAGGTAGACGGGCCGGAGATAACAGGAACATAACCCCACCTGAAGCTAATTGGAGGTGAATGCTTAATGGGTTTAGACAGACGGCTCGTGCCCACAGCCCAGACATATTCAGTGATGAGTTGCTAATGATGGTGGTACCTTGAGAGAGAGAGAGAGAGAGAGAGAGAGAGAGAGAGAGAGAGTTATAACGTGATTAAGAAAACAAAAACAATCTTCTGTTGGTGTTGTGATTAAGATGTTGTGGGTCAGACATGTACCACCCTGCCCACCCACCGATTCACTTTCCCTGCCGCCCGTCACCACCCACCCATCCCGCCCACACCATTAGGCATACTACACCCTCCCTTGAGCTTGGCAGATCCTATCCTTTACCACTCTGCAGGGAACCAGTAACTGAACTGACGTGCTCATGGTGAGTGTGGGCGTGAGTGTGGGTGTAGGTGTGGGTGTGAAAGTATAAGTGGGTGCGAGAGTGAGAGTGGTCCTGGGTGTGTGTGTGTGTAGGCGTGGGCGGGAAAGATGGGCGCCCAGGGCTTTACTCTAAAGGAAGAACTACGCCCACAAACATTTCACTTTTATCTCACAAACATCTGGCGGTGTTGTGTGGTTTAATGACGATGTTTTAACAGTCTCGGGTTTATGTTCGTATTAGTAAAGGTTTAATGATAATGTTTTAAGAGTTTTGGGTGTAAATTCTTATTAGTACAGGTAGATTTGGTTTTCATTTGAATTTTAATGTAAGAATTTATGTGTTAGACCGAGTGTGTGTGTGTGTGTGTGTGTGTGTGGGGGGGGGGGGGGTGTAGACATGGGACACGTTCATCACCTCAGTGTATCATGAAGACATGCAGTATACCTCCCTCTTCACCCTCAACAGACAGGCAGGTGTGGACACGTGGTCGAGCGTCGCCGAACTCGCCACCATCATGCGGGGGTTCGGGACTCCTGACACCACGCTGACGGAGGGGGTGCTGGGTGGTGGTGACCTGGGGGGAGGAGTGCCTATTAAGCTGACAGAAGACACCTTTCTTAGGGGGTATGAACCTCTCCTGGCTGCCCACAAGAACCTCATGTACACTGCCTCTGATGGACATACGGTAGGGTGTACATGTTTCTTCCTGGTGCACATAGTGTGTGTGTGTCTCTCTCCTGCCCACATGACTCTGAGTGAGGCCATTCATAATATGTACTGTATGTGTTATATTTGTTTCATTTTTGTGTACATTATTATTATTATTTGTGTTGTTATTATCATTGTTGTTATTATATTATTCCGTTCTCCTCTCACCACCAGGGCCGGGCGTGTGACTGGATCCGAGTGGTGACCCTCCAGACGGTTCTGTGTCAGTTCCTGTGTGGTGTTGACCCGCCCGTGCTGCGCCTCCAGAAGACTGACCACGGTGATGTGTTGGTGTCTATAGTGAACACCTCCCCTCCTGACACCCCCACCACCACCAGGGTCAGTAGTGTGTGTATCATTGTGTGTGTGCGTGCGTGCGTGCATGCATGCGTGAGAGAGAGAGAATGTTCCTCGAGTAACGAGGATGGCCGGCCCAAGGGTCAGCATGCTCGCCTCGCAAGCGAGCGGATCCGGGTTCGATCCCCGGGCAGGTGAAACTATGGGCAAGTTTCTTTATGCTATATGCCTCTGTCTCCCCAGCAGTAATTAGGATCCTGGATGTTAATCGATTTGCGGATCGTGTTCCGGGGTAATGGTTAGCCAGTTGGCGAGTTGTCCGGTCTTCTCAGACTATTACTTAACACTGGGTCTTGCAACTCATTAACTTAGGGTGTGGTTGTGTTGGCGACAGCTTCTACACTTAAACAATTTCACGCCAAGATAGCCTTAGGGCCAGCCATCCTCATTACATGAGGGGCAACCATTATATATATATCTATATATATATATGTGTGTGTGTGTGTGTGTGTGTGTGTGTGTGTGTGTGTGTTTACCACATGTTAACTAATAAGTGTTGTCGTGGCAGCAGCTGTCGTTGAGCACGTCGGATGTGGAGGTGGAGGACTCCCTGAGCGAGAGTGACACGTCGGAGGTGGAGGATGAGATAGAGGCCGAGGCAGGGGAGGATGACACGCCCCTGGCCTCCACTGTAAGGCTCCTCACCATCAGGAAGAAGGCGCTGGAGAAGAAACAGAGACAACAGCGCAAACTACAGGTGAGAAACTGACGTCTTCCTTGTACACCCAGACTCATCCTGGGCTAAACTAACCGGCCATCAGGGTTGGGGCCCAGACTTAAGGGGCCCCTGTCTTGTTAAATCTCAATCCCAATGGGCCCCAATCCTCGTGATAAGGTTAAGTTTGGTTGGTGTTTGACATATTAAATCTGGTGGCAAATAAACCTGCTACTGTGAGAGAGAGAAAAGAGAGAGAGAGAGAGAGAGAGAGAGAGCGAGCGAGCCTGACGTGTCGTGTTGTTCCCCGACAGACTCTCCTGGAGGGGTCGGTGACGCTGGAGATGGAGGTCCGTCCTCGCTACCTCGTGCCGGACACCAACTGCTTCATCGAGCACCTGGACGTGGTGCAGTCCCTGGCCACCAGCGCCCCCTACACCGTCATGGTCCCTCTTGTGGGTGAGTACTGCCTCCTTGCCTCCTGCAGTAGTGATTCTAACCCTGTGTTACCTATATAGTGCCTTCCTTTACCTCCTTCAGCACCTCCCTCTATTACCTCCATCAGCACCTCCCTCCATTACCTCCTTCAGAACCTCTTCCATTACCTCCCTCCTTCAGCACCTCCAGTACCTCCTTCAGCATCCCCCCATTACCTCCTTCATCACCTCCTCCCAGTACATTTCTTACCCGATGGCTTCACTATGTGACCAATAATATAATATAGCAACACCTGTGTATTTCATCCTCATTAATATAGCAACACCTGTGTATTTCATCCTCATTAATATTGCAACACCTGTGTATTTCATCCTCATTAATATAGCAACACCTGTGTGTTTCCCTCTGCTGCGACACTCACCTGTAAATTACCACAAAGAGTTAAGGTAAGTGAGGCTTAACAAATCATAATATTTACGTCCGCATAACTCTTATGTTTACACCCTCAAGGATCTACAGACAACGGGTGGGGGGGGTAAGGGGGGGGGGGTTATGATGTAGTTTTGATATACTGAATTAATATTGGCTTTGTGGACCTGTATTTGTGTCTGTACCTGTACTGTGTCTGTACCTGCACCTGTACCTGTATCTGAAGACGGAACTATATACTTGCATCTAAATTAAAACAAAAGAAACCGAATAAAATGAAATGTGACGTCCAGTGGCGAAGAGGCGGGGCTGGGCATTAAGAGGCGGGCCTGGGCATTAAGAGGCGGGCCTGGGCGAGACGGGGTATTAAGGGTCAGGGCGGGGCGGGGCGGGGCGGGTCGGCGTGGTAAAGCTGGCGTTAACTGCTGGCGTCACGAAGAAAGCGTCTGGCGAAAGTTAATGGTCGCCGGCGGGTCTTGTTAACGTGTCGTTTTTAATTGTACCTTATTTGTTTCACACTAATTATTTGTGAGGGAGAGAAGGAGCCGGCGCCAAGGAAGGTACGTGGTGGCCGTGTTGTGGTGTACGTGGTGGCCGTGTTGTGGGGTACGTGGTGGCCGTGTTGTGGGGTACGTGGCGGCCGTGTTGTGGGGTACGTGGCGGCCGTGTTGTGGGGTACGTGGCGGCCGTGTTGTGGGGTACGTGGTGGCCGTGTTGTGGGGTACGTGGCGGCCGTGTTGTGGGGTACGTGGTGGCCGTGTTGTGGGGTACGTGGCGGCCGTGTTGTGGGGTACGTGGCGGCTGTGTTGTGGGGTACGTGGCGGCCGTGTTATGGTGTACGTGGTGGCCGTGTTATGGTGTACGTGGCGGCTGTGTTGTGGGGTACGTGGCGGCTGTGTTGTGATGAAGGAGGGAGATGATGGTGATGAGGGAGAATAGTAGTGGTGGTGGTGGTGAGGGAGGGAGGGATGATAGCGTCCCTTCATAGCTATTAAGTTGAGCTGGTGTGTGTAGTAGGGGGTTCGGGGGGGTGAGGAGGGGAGGGGGGGTGAGGAGGTGAGGGTTCAGGTGAGGAAGGAAAGGGGGGAGGGGAGTGAGTGGGGGGGGGGGGGTGTTTTTGAAGGCTCACCTGGAGATGATTTCGTGCGGGCGGGAGGTATTTTAGTGTAGGTTGTGGTGTAGGGGAGGGAGGTATGGTGGGAGGGAGGTATGGTTGTCTAAGGTCACGGGATAGATTTGTTTTCTCCAGGGTGGTTGTCGAGGTTGCGTGTACAAATGTGTCGGCCGGGGATAGTTTAGACGTCCACCTAAGAACGAGAAACAGATCCCCTTCATATTTTCAAAAGATTCGTATGATTAGTTTCTCTTTCTTTCTTTCTTTCTTTCTTTCTTTCTTTCTTTCTTTAGTGTTGTCTTGATGGTGCACTGCGGTGTATTAGTTACCTGTGAGTCTGGGTGTTCGTGCAGGTATAATTACACACACACACACACACAGAGGAACATCATGGTGAGAGACATAAACTCTTCCTTATGTGTCTTGTGTGGAGGAAAGATTAAATTACGAAACATATGAGAATTTAAGCCCACCCACCCACCCACCCACCCACCCAGACAGACAGACAGACAGCTGGACGGGTTAAGGCCACACTATAAAACTTAATAGCGGATGATGGAAGACTTTATACTTGAGGGCGAGGGTCGTCACGCCTCCAAGAGCTATTTAAGACAGGTCATACTAGAGACAGGTGTGTAGAGGGGTGGTGAAGCTGGTGATAAGTACAGGTGTGTGTGGAGAGGAGGGTTAGGTTAGGTTAGGCGAGTGTATATACCTTTCTTGTTGTACTATAATAGGGTTGTGTAGCAGGGGGGAGGAGGATGGTGGTGGTAGTAGTAATGGTGGTGGTAGTAGTGGTGGTGGTAGTGGTGATGCTAGTGGTGGTGGTAGTAGTAGAGGTGGTGGTGGTGGTAGTAGTGGTGGTAGTGGTGATGCTAGTGGTGGTGGTAGTAGTAGAGGTGGTGGTGGTGGTGGTGGTAGTAGTAGAGGTGGTGGTGGTAGTAGTAGTGGTGGTAGTGGTGATGCTAGTGGTGGTGGTAGTAGTAGAGGTGGTGGTGGTAGTGGTGATGCTAGTGGTGGTGGTAGTAGTAGAGGTGGTGGTGGTGGTAGTAGTAGTGGTAGTGGTGATGCTAGTGGTGGTGGTAGTAGTAGAGGTGGTGGTGGTGGTGGTGGTAGTAGTAGAGGTGGTGGTGGTGGTGGTGGTAGTAGTAGAGGTGGTGGTGGTGGTGGTGGTAGTAGTAGAGGTGGTGGTGGTAGTAGTAGTAGTGGTGGTAGTGGTGATGCTAGTGGTGGTGGTAGTAGTAGTGGTGGTGGTGGTAGTAGTAGTAGTGGTGGTGGTAGTAGTGGTGGTAGTGATGGTGGTAGTGGTGATGCTAGTGGTGGTGGTAGTAGTAGAGGTGGTGGTGTTTGTAGTAGTGGTGGTAGTGGTGATGCTAGTGGTGCTGGTAGTAGTAGAGGTGGTGGTGGTAATAATAGTGGTGATAATGGCCGGCGTCTCGCTGCAGGGATCCGTCTTCCTATGAATAGGGACAAAAGGCCAACTCCTCCTCTGAGATTCACCTTAAACCTTTTCCTTATATCCTTGGAGTTCCCTCAGGCCTCTGTGTGTGTGTGTGTGTGTGTGTGTGTGTGTGTGTGTGTGTGTGTGTGTGTGTGTGTGTGTGTGTGTGGTTGACTCCCTCCCACCGCCCTTCTGACCAAATTTGAGGTATATTGACTCCCTCCTTAGAGGCCAGGTGTGGTGACCTCCCGCTGGTGTGAGGACAAGAGGCACCGTGCAGGACCTCTCCCCCCTGGGTGACGCCACAGGTCGGTGAAGGGGTGGCAGGCAGGACCTTTGAAGCGTGGGTGATGGAGAGGAGGAAGGACCTTTTAGAGGATATCGGCCTGTGGATGACGGGGCAAGAAGGACCTTTAGAGGTTTAGGTGAAGGAGCTGACAGATAGATCCTGCAGGCCTGAGGGAGGAGGCATAGGTTCACGTTCAGTGTGGGTCACGTGTGTGGCGGCGGTGGTGATGTGGGGCGTGCGTGTCCCCGGCCACCCCCCGCCACAGGTGAGGGAGGGACACGAGGTACACTTAACGTAAGAGTCTTGGATCATCTTTACTCATGTCATTGATACAAATACAATGCCTGAGATTCACCTTTTGTCTCTCACTCACCAAAACATCGGATATATATACTCTCTCTCTCTCTCTCTCTCTCTCTCTCTCTCTCTCTCTCTCTCTCTCTCTCTCTCTCTCTCTCTCTCTCTCTCTCTCTCTCTCTCTCTCTCTCTCTCTCTCTCTCTCTCTCTCTCTCTCTCTTTACAGTTGTGTTCATCAGTAAAACAAATTAACTGGCACTTTTTCCTCTCATTATACTTGAGTGAGGTACTTGTTTAATATACCTAAAAAAGTCTCTCGGTCTACCCCATTGCGCGCGCCTGTGTGTGTGTGTCCCAGGTGTAATACAGTTTGTGCCTCGTCACTGGTCGTCGGTCCGTACCTGGCACATCTCCGGGCAGTCATTACCTGCACTTGTCATCATTGCTAATCTATTGCGTCATTGCTACGCCTGTGACGTAATTAAGGCAGTAAAGCGTGAAGTAATTATGGGGTGGGCGGCGTGGCAGCATCGTGTAACAATCAGTGTTATGAGAGCATCAGCTGTTTAATGTTTATTGTTATTGTGATCAGCTGTGGAGCCTGGCTGTACCTCGTGAACTCAGGTTAATGACGGTGTACTGCCATCTGTCCTCCTGGCTGAGTGGGTGTCTTGTGATGGACATTTTATTGGCCCTGGGTTCGAGTCTCGGTATACGAAGAATTCATCATTTGTTTTTTCCCGACTGAGTGTTTTTGTCGGGGTTTGGGTCCTGGGGTTGGAGTCATTTGTTCTGGGTGTGTGTGTGTGTGTGTGTGTGTGTGTGGTAATGACTCCCTCCAGGCGTTGGCGACGTGCTGGTGTGTATGACTTCTCTCTCTCTCTCTCTCTCTCTCTCTCTCTCAGGCGAATTATTATACTATATGAAAAAAAAAACAATAATCATCATTACATTTTAATTATTATTTTTATTGTTGTGATTATAAATTGGACCAAAAATAGTCGCCTTAGTAATTAGGTCTCTGCTGCCCCCCCCCCCCCCCCTGAAACCCCGAATTGCCAATTATTAACCTACTAATTATCCAAGACGAGCATTGCTATTTGGTCACCTCTCCATATAGGGAGTTAAGCAATTAATTTTTGTAATCAGTATAGGTGTGATGTTGCCCACAGCTACACTGCCAATCATTAACTATGGTTGTTGTGACCCTCGATAGTTGTGGTTGTAGGGCGTCGTGATGATGGTTGTAGTTGTGGGGCGTCGTGATGATAGTTGTAGTTGTGGTTGTAGGGCGTCGTGATAATGGTTGTAGTTGTGGTTGTAGGTCGTCGTGATGATAGTTGTGGTTGTAGGTCGTCATCCCAGGTGAGGTTGTGAACGATGGGTGGTTGTGCCCTCACCGTGATGCGAAGAAACTACTTGATAACAGTATATCTGGGGTCGTCTTCATGACCTCTCTCTCTCTCTCTCTCTCTCTCTCTCTCTCTCTCTCTCTCTCTCTCTCTCTCTCTCTCTCTCTCTCTCTCTCACAAGCTTCTACTCGACTGCGACATTTCCAACAGAGAGAGAGAGAGAGAGAGAGAGAGAGAGAGAGAGAGAGAGAGAGAGAGAGACCATTTCCAATAACAGGGGTAAAAAAAAGATACAAGTCCAACAGCAGCTCATTATATCAGCTCCTGAGAACAGTAGTGTGTGAAACCAGCGTCTGAACCCAACACAGCAACACTCCCCCCCCACTAATGACCACGCTTGTACCCCTCCTGTTGTTCTTCCTCCCCCCCCTCCTCCTCAGTCATTTGCTGGGGACGTATTCTGAGACATCCTCTGGTTGGTGTCCTAAAATGTCCTTTGTTTGTCCTCCTAAAATGTCCAGTGTTTGTCCTCCTAAAATGTCCAGTGTTTGTCCTCCTAAAATGTCCTTCCCTCCTAAAATGATATCAGTTTGTCCTCTTTAATCCTCCTTCCTTCCTTCCTTCCTTTTTGTCCCCTATAACATCGTGTCCTCATCTCCAGCATCAACTCCCGTCCGCCCGTGTAAGCGATCGTCCGCCCGTGACCATAAATTTCCCCCGTGATGTTTTTATAGTCTTGTGTTGTAACGCTGCACCGAGGCCCTACACTTGATGGTCGTTTGGGATTATCTCACACTGGGAACTGGCATTGTGGTGGTGAGTGTGGTTGTAGTGATGGTGGTGAGGAGGAGCGTGGTAGTGGTGAGTGTGGTAGTGGTGGTGGTAAGGAGTTATGGTGAATATGGTGGTGGTGGCAACACGACCCACTATCAGGTGTAAAGGCCCCCTCAAACACCGCAGCAGAACACCTGAAAGAATGTCCCGTTGGAGAGAGAGAGAGAGAGAGAGAGAGAGAGAGAGAGAGAGAGAGAGAGAGAGAGAGAGAGACGTGAGGAAAAAAATAAAACCTTTTTATTCTTCAAAAATTTGTTGATAATCCCGGGGTGACTAACGCGCTTCATGCAGCCAAGGTGAAGGCCATTGTCTTCACAGGGTCGGCTCTCATGGTGACGCCGTTGTTATTCGACAGTACGAGCAGTTAACAGTGCCTGGCGTTTTTATCCCGTCACTGTAAGGAGATGTCAAAGAGTCCGTACCCAGCCAATAGTGACATTACCCAGTCATAAACACGTACCCAGGTTCAGTACCCAGACATAAACACGTACCCGGGATAATGCCCAGCCACAAGCACGTACCACAGGGACAGTACCCAGTCAGCAAAGGTCTGGGTCACGTGGGGCGAGGCAGCGGTGGTGACCTCTGGCTGAGTCAACGGCAGGTAGGACGGCTGGCGGAGACGCTGGTAAGAGGAGGAAGATTGGTGCCATCATTAAGGGGGAGGAGGAGGAGGAGGAGGTACACGTGTAATCTTTAAGGCTGCCACCGTTCTCTTTCTCCTGAAGGGGACGTCACCGCAGGCAGGTCCTCAGTTCTAGTCTCTGGTTACTTGGTGAAGAGGAATTAGAGTAAACTATCGCCAGCCCTCAACGTTAAGACCCTAAAACTATCGCCAGCCCTCAACGTTAAGACCCTAAAACTATCGCCAGCCCTCAACGTTAAGACCCTAAAACTATCGCCAGCCCTCAACGTTAAGACCCTAAAACTATCGCCAGCCCTCAACGTTAAGACCCTAAAACTATCGCCAGCCCTCAACGTTAAGACCCTAAAACTATCGCCAGCCCTCAACGTTAAGACCCTAAAACTATCGCCAGCCCTCAACGTTAAGACCCTAAAACTATCGCCAGCCCTCAACGTTAAAACCCTAAAACTATCGCCAGCCCTCAACGTTAAGACCCTAAAACTATCGCCAGCCCTCAACGTTAAGACCCTAAAACTATCGCCAGCCCTCAACGTTAAGACCCTAAAACTATCGCCAGCCCTCAACGTTAAGACCCTAAAACTATCGCCAGCCCTCAACGTTAAGACCCTAAAACTATCGCCAGCCCTCAACGTTAAGACCCTAAAACTATCGCCAGCCCTCTCCTCAACGTCCAGAGCCCCATCGCTGACTACCTGAAGAATGCTCACGTGACAGCTAATTAATTACACCTTAGGGCCAAGAACTCATCCCGGGTTGTCAGCACATAAGACGAAGCGACTATTGTTACCCTCCTCCCCGCTGCTCTGGGACAAGGAGTCGGGTATCTAGGGTTTGTGTCTGTCCACCACCAAGTTATAAAACAAGATAACACTCGAACTTAACTCCTATAACAAAACACGATTACTAAAACAAGATAACACTCGAACTTAACTCCTATAATAAAACACGATTACTAAAACAAGATAACACTCGAACTTAACTCCTATGGTAAAACACGATTACTAAAACAAGATAACACTCGAACTTAACTCCTATGGTAAAACACGATTACTAAAACAAGATAACACTCGAACTTAACTCCTATGGTAAAACACGATTACTGAAACAAGATAACACTCGAACTTAACTCATATGGTAAAACACGATTACTAAAACAAGATAACACTCGAACTTAACTCCTGTGGTACAACACGATTACTAAAACAAGATAACACTCGAACTTAACTCCTATGGTACAACACGATTACTTAAAACAAGATAACACTCGAACTTAACTCATATGGTAAAACACGATTACTTAAAACAAGATAACACTCGAACTTAACTCCTGTGGTACAACACGATTACTAAAACAAGATAACACTCGAACTTAACTCCTATGGTACAACACGAGTACTTAAACAAGATAACACTCGAACTTAACTCCTGTGGTACAACACGATTACTAAAACAAGATAACACTCGAACTTAACTCCTATGGTACAACACGATTACTTAAAACAAGATAACACTCGATCTTAACTCCTGTGGTAAAACACGATTACTAAAACAAGATAACACCTGTGTGATGAGACAGGTTTTACTGGCACCGTTGGCCTCTGTGTTTCTCTTGTGTATTTTGGGACGATGTTTATCCTTCCCTCCTCCTCTTCCTCCTCCCCCTCTCATTCCTCGCTTCCCCCCTGTTTCTATTCTTCTCTTCTTTTTATTACCCCCCTCTTCCATCTCCCCCACGTTCTCTCCCATTCCTTCACCCATGCCCCCCCCCATCTCCCTCCCCTCACCCCCCTCACCATGACCTAGTACCCCTCACCGTCTCCAGTGTTCAGGGGAGGAGGGGGGGGGGGGGGTGAGGGAAGTGTGCCTACGTGATGTGGTTCACACGAAGCCTGTCGGCACTTCCTGACCTGACTCGAGGCTACTGTCATTCCCATTACTGTCACACCCATCACTGTCACACCCATCACTGTCACACCCATTACTGTCACACCCATCACTGTCACACCCATTACTGTCACACCCATTACTGTCACACCCATCACTGTCACACCCATCACTGTCACACCCATTACTGTCACACCCATCACTGTCACACCCATCACTATCACACCCATCACTGTCACACCCATTACTGTCACACCCATCACTGTCACTCCCATTACTGTCACACCCATCACTGTCACACCCATTACTGTCACTCCCATTACTGTCACACCCATCACTGTCACACCCATCACTGTCACACCCATCACTGTCACTCCCATTACTGTCACACCCATCACTGTCACACCCATCACTGTCACACCCATTACTGTCACACCCATCACTGTCACACCCATCACTGTCACACCCATCACTGTCACACCCATTACTGTCACACCCATCACTGTCACACCCATTACTGTCTTAAGTACACAGTGGTTGAATTAGGTTGGGTTCCGTGGGTTTAGTTGAGTTAGGTTAGGTTAGGTTAGGTTAAGTTAGGTTAGGTTAGGTTAGGTTAGGTTAGGTTAGGTTAGATTTAGTTGCGTTAGGTTAGGTTAGGTTAGGTTAGTTTCCCCAGGACGATGTTGTGTGGACTCCTTAAGACACCAGGCGAGACGTGGAAGATGTGTGTGTGTGTTGGTCATTAGGTCTTCCTCCTCTTCCCTCTTCCTCCTTGTCCCCTTACCCTTCCTCCTCTTCCCTCTTCCTCCTCTTCTCTCTTCCTCCTAGGCCTCTCTTCCTCCTTATCCTCTCTTCCTCTCACCCTTCCTCCTCTTCTTCTTCTTTCTGCTTCCTCTTTCATCATTACATCACATCGTAACTTGAATATGACTGAGTGCATAGTATTGTGACGGTGTGGTTAGGTTAGGTTAGGTTAGGTTAGGGATGACTGTGTTAGTGGTGGTACTGTGGTATGGTTGAGAGAGAGAGAGAGAGAGAGAGAGAGAGAGAGAGAGAGAGCACCAGGTAATAAGTGTGGTGTATAAAGCCAGCTCTCTCTCTCTCTCTCTCTCTCTCTCTCTCTCTCCTTCTTTGGCCGTGATCCAGGTGAATGTCTGGACGCGTGTTGCTGCCAGAGGACACACACACACACACACACACCTGTATACTACATCCATAATTTCTTCTCCCAGGTTAAACACACACGTTCGTCCCATCTACTAACGTGTGTATAAGTCCTCTATAATTCCTCCTTCCTGGGATAAAATAACGCGATTTGTGTGTGTGTGTGTGTGTGTCGTGAGAGGGGAAAGTTGATAAGGAAAATGTAGGTAGTAAACATGACGGCGTCTCGTAGGGGGTCATGCTGCCTCCCTCCCTGACCTGTTGCTGGGGTTTATTGTGGCAGGTGTGTTATGTTGTGATGATGTTGTTACCGTGTGTGTTATGTTGTGTTGATGTTGTTACCGTGTGTTATTATGTTGTGTTGTTGTTGTTGTGTTTATCGTGTTTGTTTATGTTTTATTGCTTATATTTGTTTACTTTGACTATTGTGTTTATATTTGGTGTTTAGTGATTGTATAAGTGTGTGTGTGTGTGTGTGTGTGTGTGTGTGTGTGTGTGGTGCTCTGGCCAATATTATGCACATGTGTATGTATCCTTACGGTATTCATGCAAATATATCCGAGTTGACCTTAGTTGACCTCATTTGACCTTTGTTGACCTCTGTGATCTTGAGGCGTGTCATTTATGGTTGTAGGAAATGGTGATGCAAGTGTTAGTGATGTAAAATAGTGATGTTCAAATGCCATAAATGTTTTGTAAAATATGGCATGGTTAGTAAGACACTGAGTTGATGGTGGGTGGGTGGGTGGGCGGATGATTGAGTAAATGGTGGGTTCGTGGCAGGATGAGTGGGTGGAAGGGTTGGTGGGCGGGCGGTGGGGCGTGGTCATAAGTGGCGGTGACCTCTAGCAGGCGGTGGTGGGCGGACGTGGTGACCTCTAGCGGGAGTGTGCTAGGTGGGTCTGCCGGGTAAGCGGGAGGGTCTGCCGGGCAGGTGGGCGGGTCTTCCGGGTAGGTGGGCGGGTCTGCCGGATAGGTGGGCGGGTGGTTCGACTGAGACCCGGAGGTACAGTATGACTCATGATCTGACGCAGAGGAGACCTGGTAGGCAGGAGGCCAGTGGGTGTTTTCCTGACGGTGAGGGCCACTGACCCACGCCTGCCCTCACCTATTACCTGGGCGTGGGCACCTTCATCCCCCACCAACACTGCCGCCGCCGCCACCTTTGATTTGTGGAAAAACCTGAGGCTCTTGAGATAGTAGCAGCCTTGTGTGTGTGTGTGTGTGTGTGTGTGTGTGTGTGTGTGTGTGTGTGTGTGCGCGCCAAAGACTACATGATTCACATCGGCCAGACATGAGTGATTACAGAGTGTCCCGAGAAATACAATCATTAACAGGTGAGGGCAGGTAGTCGGTACACCTGTATACCCACAAGGGCGTAACAACAGACCCCGATATCGTGTTCAGGTAAACGTCTCCTCATTACACCTTCTTGTCCGCTGTTAGCCAGGGACCCCGACACCGCGCCGCCTCGTCTCCCTTTTTAATTAAACAGGAATTTTAATTTACTCGTGTAGTTCCTCCGTGTCCCCCCCCCTACCGTGTTCAGGGAGATGTGTGCCCCTCTACTGTGTTCAGGGAGACGTGTTGTCCCTCTACCGTGTTCAGGGAGATGTGTTGCCCCTCTACCGTGTTCAGGGAGACGTGTTGCCCCTCTACCGTGTTCAGGGAGACGTATTGCCCCTCTACCGTGTTCAGGGAGACGTGTTGCCCCTCTACCGTGTTCAGGGGGACGTGTTGCCCCTCTACCGTGTTAAGGGAGACGTGTTGCCCCTCTACCGTGTTCAGGAGAGTGTGTCCTCTACCGTGTTCAGGGAGACGTGTTGCCCCTCTACCGTGTTCAGGGAGACGTGTTGCCCCTCTACCGTGTTCAGGGAGACGTGTTGCCCCTCTACCGTGTTCAGGGGGACGTGTTGCCCCTCTACCGTGTTAAGGGAGACGTGTTGCCCCTCTACCGTGTTCAGGGAGACGTGTTGCCCCTCTACCGTGTTCAGGGAGACGTGTTGTCCCTCTACCGTGTTCAGGGAGACGTGTTGCCCCTCTACCGTGTTCAGGGAGACGTGTTGCCCCTCTACCGTGTTCAGGGAGACGTGTTGCCCCTCTACCGTGTTCAGGGAGACGTGTTGCCCCTCTACCGTGTTCAGGGAGACGTGTTGCCCCTCTACCGTGTTCAGGGAGACGTGTTGCCCCTCTACCGTGTTCAGGGAGACGTGTTGTCCCTCTACCGTGTGCACGGGGAGACGTGTTGCCCCTCTACCGTGTTCAGGGAGACGTGTTGTCCCTCTACCGTGTTCAGGGAGACGTGTTGCCCCTCTACCGTGTTCAGGGAGACGTGTTGCCCCTCTACCGTGTTCAGGGAGACGTGTTGTCCCTCTACCGTGTTCAGGGAGACGTGTTGCCCCTCTACCGTGTTCAGGGAGACGTGTTGCCCCTCTACCGTGTTCAGGGAGACGTGTTGTCCCTCTACCGTGTTCAGGGAGACGTGTTGCCCCTCTACCGTGTTCAGGGAGACGTGTTGCCCCTCTACCGTGTTCAGGGAGACGTGTTGCCCCTCTACCGTGTTCAGGGAGACGTGTTGTCCCTCTACCGTGTTCAGGGAGACGTGTTGCCCCTCTACCGTGTTCAGGGAGATGTGTTGCCCCTCTACCGTGTTCAGGGAGATGTGTTGCCCCTCTACCGTGTTCAGGGAGACGTGTTGCCCCTCTACCGTGTTCAGGGAGACGTGTTGCCCCTCTACCGTGTTCAGGGAGACGTGTTGTCCCTCTACCGTGTTCAGGGAGACGTGTTAGTGTCGTGGGTTTACAAGTGACTGGTCAAAGTCCTTCACTTATTGTGTACGACTGTCGAGGGAAGTCCGTTAAATGGAAACCCTCCATATAACGGACTGTACGAAGGTATAGGGAAACTCTCCTTATAACGGACTGTACGAAGGTATAGGGAAACTCTCCTTATAACGGACTGTACGAAGGTATAGGGAAACTCTAAATTACGGACTGTACGAAGGTAAAGGGAAACTCCAAATTCCGGACTTTACAGAGATATAGAAGTACGTTAAATCGAGGGATCATTAGATATGAAGCATTCATATAACGGACTATATTTAAATACAAGTCCGTAATATCGAGGCGACATCAGATATGAAACCTCCATATAGCGGTTTATATTGAGGTAAGTTCAATAGTTGGTGGGTCCGTAAAGTGTATTAGATCATGGTTTAGGTTTGAAGTAGTTTTATGTTGAAGGAATAGTAAACCTGAGTCTGAATGGTTCGTTGGTTAAGTTTATATTGTAACATTGAAAAGTTATCACATCACTGGCTCACTTAAGGCACCATGTACAGTAGCTAAAACAACAGGTGACAGCCCTCCGTGTGACTAGTGACAGCCCTCATATACCAAAATTTATCGCCCATGGTCTCATATTGTTTCCCACAAAGTATGCACAGATAGTTGTTTGATCTACTGTACGTGTGTTGAAATAGTACCGAGACTCGACCGTAACTTGTGGCGGTGTCTCATCTGGCCAGGAGTGAGAGGAATGTACTGTAGAGTAGAGATCTGTGACTTGTTGGTATCTTAGAGGGGGGGATAGCGAGAGTGAAGAGGGGCGAGAAATAAGGGGGTTGATAGTCAGGAGGAGGCATATTTAGGAGGGGCGAGAAATAAGGGGGGTGGGGCGAGAATAAGGGAGGCGGGGCGAGAATAAGGGAGGCGGGGCGTGAATAAGGGAGGCGGGGCGAGAATTATGGGGGGTGGGTGGCTGGATTTGATATGTGACACCTTTTGAAGCAGTGTCAGTAAGACCAGGTAACTGCTGTCCTTAATTAAAAACTGTGATCTTATGCCATTATTCAAGGACCATTGAGAGTGTTGGCAGGTGTTGACGCTCCGTGATGCTGGTAATTAATTACATCTTGTAGAGGGAGAAACAAAAGACAGTCCATCATCATCATCAGAGGTTGTCGTGTGTGTGTGTGTGTGTGTGTGTGTGTGTGTGTGTGTGTGTGTGTGTGTGTGTGTTTTGCTTCCTTCCTGCAGATCCAACACCTGACGTCTATTTTTTATTGACAATAAATCTTAGTGAGACGTTAATTTGTCGTGGATTATCGTAGAGCATCGGTACTTAGTGAGGGTTAAGTGAGGGTAGTGAAGTTTTAAGTGATGGTAGTGAAGTTTAAGTGATGGTAGTGAAGGTTAAGTGATGGTAGTGAAGGTTAAGTGATGGTAGGAAAGGTTAAGTGCCCGGTGTAGTGGTGATGGACGGGACAAGGTGTGTTCTGGATCACAGGTTGAGGGTAAACTTGACACAAGCGCCGCCACGCCTCAGGCTATGACCGTCACAACTGTTAATCACCCGGCTGGAGGTAGATGTGTACTGATAACACCTGTGATAAGGTAGCAGAGGAGGCTTGTGTGTCAGGGTAATGTTAACAGGATTTGTTTTACCCCTCAGGTGATGCCGGACACACACTATTTATCACTAAAGGTTCATTACTCAAGTGGGGAGTGAAAGTGAGTCACCTTGGCCTCATGACCCCTTAGAGGCGGTGTGGATATAGTACACTGCAGACCAACACTTATGATGACGCTCTACTTCGGTTAACACCACATGTGCCGTCAACATTTGTACTGATAACACATACAGTACACGAAGGGGGGGGGGGGGTAAGTGACAGTGTTGTGTTATCATAATCACCCCCCACCACACCCCCACCTACCTGTCATCAATTCCCCCCCCCCCTCCCATCTACCTGTAATCACTGGGTGCAGCTCACAGCTCCTGTCCTGAGGGTCGCCGATTCAATCCCGGGGCAGTCCCAGTCCACCCGCCTGTGAATGTGTACCTGGCTATACAGTGTAAGTGGCAGTGTCTTTTGGCTAGAGGGGGACGTACACACACAGTAAGGCCTACAGTCCCTCTCCTTATTAGGGTAGTTTGACCTCAGGTAAGACACGCCAGGTAGGCCACTAATGACCATGACGCTCCACATTATTACCTGAGATGTTTACCATATCAGATAATTGTGATCGCCTGGGGGAGGGAGGCGGGGGGGGGGGGGCTGTACCACGTGTGTCAAGGTCACTACCACCTGTTGATGACCTGTAGCCTTCAGTACCTACCTGTTGTGAACTCAGGTGTGTTAATGAGGTTTGAGGGAGAGGCACGGTGCTTGGGGATGGCCAGCACTGCTCTACCACACTCCCGCCCTCACCGTCCTGTGCCACTGATCTAACCTGGTGGCAGTAACACACACACACACACACACTCACCTACCTCTCTCTCACACACACACACACTACCTCTCTCTCTCACACACACACCTCTCTCACACACACACATACACCTCTCACACACACACACACACACACACACACACCCTCTCTCACACACACACACACACACACACACACACCTCTCTCTCACACACACACACACACACACACGCACCACACACACACACACACCTCTCACACACGCACACACACCCTCTCTCTCACACACACACACACACACACACACACACACACACACGCACACACACACACACACACCTCTCACACACACACACCTCTCTCACACACACACACACACACAGTTTCTTGTAATCCTTGACCCATGTTATTGCACCAGATGATTAAACACCCTAACGCTAACCTAGCCTAACCTAACCTAATTAACTCAGTATAGGACAGGTAGAGTAACTCAGTATGAGGTTGGTGCGGTAACTCATTATAGGCCAATTACGGTCACTCAGCGCGGGGATGGGCGAGCGGGCGGGCGGGCCTGGGAGGAGAAAAGCGGTGGGCGGCGGTGTACGTATATAGAGCAGTTCCCTCCTCACGTCCCTCACGCTGGCCAAACACAGAGCCGTTGTTGGGTCACGGATCTCCCACATGTAGGCCGGGGGTGTGAAGGCCGCCCCAGAGAAACACCCCCCCCCCCCACCCTACCCCTCTTGACCCCCCCTTCCCTCTACCCTACCCCACTTCACCCTCAGGAAACACCCCACCCCCCCACCCTACCCCTCTTGACCCCCCCTTCCCTCTACCCTACCCCACTTCACCCTCAGGAAACACCCTCTTCCCCCTACCCTACTTCACCTCACCCCCCTACTCCCCTTATCCCTCCCTCCCCAGACAAGGATTCCCTGAGAAGGTTTCCCAGGATAATAAAAACCTCAGCAGTTGGGCCAACAGTACCAAGGAAGCCTTTAAAACTCGTACCCTTGACAGACCCGCTCCACCGCTCTCTGTCAGTGTCTCCCTTTGTCTGTCTGTCTTTTTCTTATAATAACATAAGAATGGAGGAAACTGCAGCGGGCCTATTAGTCCATACTGGGCAGTGCCATTTACACCCAAACCCTACCTGTATTGCTCATATATCCATCCAACCTGTGTTTGAAGCTATCCAGCGTATTCGAGTTAATGATGATGTTTGGTAACTTGTTCCATTCATCCACTACTTCGTTTCCAAACCAGTGTTTACCTATTTCGCGCCTAAATCTAAATTTGTCTAATTTAAAATATTTTTACGAGTTCGCTCCTGGTTGGATAGTTTGAGTACCGTTGTAATGTCCCCTTTGTTTAGCCCTGACTTCCACTTATACACCTCTATCAGGTCGCCCCTCGCTCTACGTCTCTCAAGGGAGTGCAAATTAAGATGCTTTAACCTGTCTCTATACTCAATGTTCTAATGCCCGGGATTAGTCTTGTCATTCTCCTCTAAATTCTTTCTTGGGATTCTATATCCATTCTGTAGTACGGTGACCAGAACTGAACTGCGTAATCCAAGTGAGGTCTCACAAGGGCTAGATACAGTTTTAGGATGATCTCGCTAGTCTTGTAACTAACACTCCTTTGTATGAACCCAAGTACTTTATTAGCGTTGTTACGAGCAAAAACACATTGTTTACTTGGCTTAAGGTTCCTACTTATCATTACTCTTAAATCTCTCTCACAGTCGGATTTCTCTATGGCATCGTTGGTCATCTGATATCTGGTTTCTCTGTTTACATCTGCTAGACTCAGTGCTCTACACTTGTCCTCATTGAATCTCATCTGCCAATGATCACAGTTGTTAATTTCCTTCACCCATCCCAGTCTTTATCCCCCCCTCCCTCCTACCCTTCAGTCTTACCTATTAATATCTCGCCTATTATCCCTCGTCCCTAATTACCTCATTTTCCTTATTCTAGAAATTTTGTCCGTTTTCATTCTCTTAATTCCAGTTGGTTTTAGTATTTATTTATTTATATTTCTCTCAGTGTAACTAAGTCTTTATCAAGCATTTTCCTGCAGTACCACTTGTCAAAGACTCTCTCTCTCTCTCTCTCTCTCTCTCTCTCTCTCTCTCTCTCTCTCTCTCTCTCTCTCTCTCTCTCTCTCTCTCTCTCTCTCTCTCTCTCTCTCTCTCTTTGGGTAATGTTTCTTAATAAATTTATTGACTCTGACACACACACACACACACACACACACAGCATATTGTAATACTTCTAAGGAAAAAAATTATTGACTCTGAATTTGATAAAGATTTGTATTTTTGCTTCATAATAAACAAAATGATCGCTATTAATTGGTGTATGGAATATTGTCTTTTACACTCCCGTCAATACCTGTATGTTACCTGTTACGAGACACTGTTACCTGTATGTTACTCACCTGTATGTTACTCACCTGTTACCTGTATGTCACTCACCTGTTACGAGTCACCGTGGTGGGTAGGACTCGGTGACAGACACAGATATTGTTACGTAGGCAGTTTGCTTTCCCTCACCAGCCATTAGGTTAATAGACCAATTTTGGCTTCTTTATTCCTTCCCTAACGAGGCACCAGCTGTGACGTAATTGTGGTGAGAACTGTGAAACTGTGTCGTTGTGTGTGGTGATGGTGGTGGTTGTGTGGTGTTAGTTGTGTGTTATGATGGTGGTGATTGTGGTGATGGTTGTGTGTGGTGATGGTTGTGTGTGGTGATGGTGGTGATTGTGGTGATGGTTGTGTGTGGTGATGGTGGTTAGGTTAGGTTAGGGTCGTTAATTTTAAAGGTAAAGTAAGCTGGGGGTGCCTAATCTTCACGTGATCCCAGTATTCCCCCCCCCCCCCCCACGCAGCCAGGTATTAGTATGTACAATTACAGGTATCGTATTACATTTTATAACACCACATTACCGTACTGCATAACAAATACAATTACGTTGTTGTGTTTATTTAGCGTTTTCATTACACGTCGGATTTCACTCTTCATTTGTTTTTTCGACACTTCCTGTTCTTGTGTGACGTAGATAATATTACGTATTTTTCTTGAGGCGTATTACAGTAAATCAGCCTCAGGTAGGATGCTTGTGGAGGTGGATACAGGAGGGTGTTTTGTTCACCTGCTGATTAGACACCCTAGCTTATTTCACCTGATGATGGAACACTAACGTTACCTGGGAGGGGGGGGGGGGGTAAGATAATGTCCTTAGTGCACACACACACTCTGACCCACATACTCGCCCTACACGCTAATTGTCACTCAGAGCCTTACACTTTTCTTCATGTCAAACTCTCTGTTACATTTTATTGTATTATTATTAAGGTAAATTGTAGTTATTAGTAGCGTGCCCGTCAAGGTGGCTCGAGAGTGTTGGCTGGAGGATAGAGGGTGAGCTTTCTCCATGTGTGGGGGGGAGACGCGTGCGTGTGTTTGTGCATATTTACATGCGTGCGCATGTGTGTTTGCCAGCCTATATGTATATTTGGATGTATCTATCTATCTGTGTGTGTGTGTGTGTGTGTGTAGTCACCCAGTAGGCCTAGATAGGTTGTAAATATGGCCACAAGTGTTGTACTGGAGGTTGAAGGAGTGTTGTTGAGGTAGGTTGTGATCCTCCTCAGGTAGACACAACATATGTCAGAGTTAGTAAAGAGTGGAGGGCCGTGGTCACCAACCCTCAGACAGGTGTACGGGGGTAGAAGGTCGTGGTTTAGTATCAAGTTGATCTCATCCCAACATACCCTGCACCGGGGACAGTGTGAAGGTCTGTTGTAGAACTGCAACTGTTGTATTGTTGTGGGCGGTCTTGAGATGCTGTGTTGGCGGTCACCACCAGTGTTGGAGCTCACTAAGGATACTACTGGAGATCATTAAGGGCAGTAATGAAGACGAGGAGGGGCAGTGGAGGAGGCCAACCTGTACCTTGACCTCCAGTGCAGCAGAAGCGGGCAGTTGCCCCCGACGTGTGGAGGAGAAGGAGGCAGCAGCGGCGCCACCGTCGAGGCTGACAATAGCGGGCGGTGGAGTACACAGGGGTGCGTGCTGGTGCTGCGTTTGTTCAGGCAAGTCAACGTCAGTTTCCAGTGGGCGTAGGTGGCTCGCTGTACCAACCACCAGCACGAACAACACACACCAGTCTAGTACATGTCTGGCCTCTGCTTCTCAAGGGGTCATACCTTAAATTTTCCCCCTAACTGGAGATGTGGGAAGGCCTATGAGTACCTAATTAAACCTACGACACAAAATTCATATTCTAAGAATCTCGAAAGATAGATTCCCCCACTAATTGGATATCTGAGAGTAAATCTACACGACTCGCTTAAGCTACGACACAAAAATGGATTCTGATTGGTTCACACATAAATTTTCCCCACAAAGATGGAGTCTCATTGGTGGGTGGAG
Organism: Homarus gammarus; assembly: GCA_958450375.1. NCBI lineage: Eukaryota > Metazoa > Arthropoda > Malacostraca > Decapoda > Nephropidae > Homarus > Homarus gammarus. Next base: position 728,809 of record CAUDMG010002954.1, on the reverse strand, counting down.
GTTGTTTATAACTACAGGTGTGAGGAGACATCTAACTGGCTCACCTGTGCTGAACCAATAAGTTAAGGGCAAGTCAGGGTCTAAGTTACACTCAGACTGCCGTTAGTAGATCTGTCCTCTCGTCCACAGTTAAGAGAAACCGTATATAAAGAGAGAGGAGAGAGAGAGAGAGAGAGAGAGAGAGAGAGAGAATACGACAATAAAGACGAGACATGACATGAAACAAGATAAAAGAAAATGGATGAGGGAGAGAGAATGTGTGTGTGTGTGTGTGTGTGTGTGTGGCTTACATGCATGTGCGTCTTCGTGTGTGTATGTGTGTGTATACAAAGCAGGTACACAGCAGCGTCGAGGAGGCAATACGACCAAGTACGACCTGCCTACCGAGGTGGAACCGGAGGAACGACCTTACCCTCCTCACCTTAATACCTATTCCCATTTTCTGCGTCACGCATACGGTCATCCTGCGTCACGCACTGTATTATGGCTGAACTAACACAAAATATTATTAAAGATGGCAACATTCTTTAGGGGTTATTAACGTATCTTTGGGCGGCTTATCTCGTATACATTCCAACATGATTGACTTAAGAGTTAAAATGGACCAAAAAAAACTACGAGTGTGTGTGTGTGTGTGTGTGTGTGTGTGTGTGTGTGTGTGTGAAGATTGGTAGAGAGTGTGATTAAGGCTGAGGGTAGATGGGTAGAGATAGATGAAGGGAATTGAGTGAGTTATGCTGGAAGGTGAGGAGGGGGGGGTGTGAGGAGGGGGGAGGGGTGGAGGTGTAGTAAGAGTTGGAGAGGACAGACAGAGTGAAGTGTCGTGGGTGGAGGAGGAGAAGAGGAGGGCCTGAACACCGTGGGAGGTAGGTGTGTGCGTGCGTGCGTGTGTGTGTGTGTGTGTGAATCTTCTTGGATGATACCTGGCAGCCCGCTATCCTTTGTTGTGCTGTGAATATTCGATGTTTTGCAGTATGAGAGAGAGAGAGAGATTGATTTATGGACTTAAACTACATAAAACAAACCTAGCTCCTGATGCCATTCGTACCCCCAAACACCACACACCAAAAAAAAAAAAATACCTCCTCCTCCATCAGGAAGAACCAACTGACCCCTACACTGTTATATCAAGCAGGAGTGTGTGTGTGTGGAGGAGGAGGTGAGGGCATTAAGGACTCTCGTATTACACTCAGGCTCTCCTCAGGGCTAACAGTATTGGACACAGCGTTCCCATGCACATTACCTCACCCTATGACCCTGGAGGGCGACCCCAAGCTTGTCCTGTGTGTGTTAAGCAGGTCCGTGTGTGTGTGTTAAGCGGGCCCGTGTGTGTGTGTTAAGCGGGTCCGTGTGTGTGTGTTAAGCGGGTCCGTGTGTGTGTGTTAAGCGGGTCCGTGTGTGTGTGTTAAGCGGGCCCGTGTGTGTGTGTTAAGCGGGTCCGTGTGTGTGTGTTAAGCGGGTCCGTGTGTGTGTGTTAAGCGGGTCCGTGTGTGTGTGTTAAGCGGGCCCGTGTGTGTGTGTTAAGCGGGTCCGTGTGTGTGTGTTAAGCGGGCCCGTGTGTGTCTGTGTGTGTAGTTGGATGATTATTGGTAACTGTGATTGGATGATTGTGGTTTAAGAGAGTGATTGTAAGCTGTGATTGGTTGGTCTTAACCTTTGGGTGAGTGACAGAATTGTGTGTCATTGTTGTTGTTGTTGTTGTCAAGAGGTAACACGTGTGTACCTCATGACCCTGGGGCAGGAGGCATTGTTACCATGATACAAAGGAGGTGTTACCGTGATATGTGGGGGGTGTTACCGTGATATGTGGGGGGTGTTACCGTGATATGTGGGGGGTGTTACCGTGATATGTGGGGGGTGTTACCGTGATATGTGGGGGTGTTACCGTGATATGTGGGGGGTGTTACCGTGATATGTGGGGGGTGTTACCGTGATATGTGGGGGGTGTTACCGTGATATGTGAGGGGTGTTACCGTGATATGTGGGGGTGTTACCGTGATATGTGGGGGGTGTTACCGTGATATGTGGGGGTGTTACCGTGATATGTGGGAGGTGTTACCGTGATATGTGGGGGGTGTTACCGTGACATGTGGGGGGTGTTACCGTGATATGTGGGGGTGTTACCGTGATATGTGAGGGGTGTTACCGTGATATGTGGGGGGTGTTACCGTGATATGTGAGGGGTGTTACCGTGATATGTAGGGGGGTGTTACCGTGATATGTGGGGGGTGTTACCGTGATATGTGGGGGTGTTACCGTGATATGTGGGGGGTGTTACCGTGATATGTGGGGGTGTTACCGTGATATGTGGGAGGTGTTACCGTGATATGTGGGGGGTGTTACCGTGATATGTGGGGGGTGTTACCGTGATATGTAGGGGTGTTACCGTGATATGTAGGGGGTGTTACCGTGATATGTAGGGGGGTGTTACCGTGATATGTAGGGGTGTTACCGTGATATGTGGGGGGTGTTACCGTGATATGTGGGGGTGTTACCGTGATATGTGGGAGGTGTTACCGTGATATGTGGGGGGTGTTACCGTGATATGTAGGGGTGTTACCGTGATATGTAGGGGGTGTTACCGTGATATGTGGGGGTGTTACCGTGATATGTGGGTGGTGTTACCGTGATATGTGAGGGGTGTTACCGTGATATGTGGGGGATGTTACCGTGATATGTGGGTGGTGTTACCGTGATATGTAGGGGGGTGTTACCGTGATATGTGAGGGGTGTTACCGTGATATGTAGGGGGTGTTACCGTGATATGTGAGGGGTGTTACCGTGATATGTAGGGGGTGTTACCGTGATATGTGGGTGGTGTTACCGTAATATGTAGGGGGGTGTTACCGTGATATGTAGGGGGGTGTTACCGTGATATGTTTCGAGGCTTCTCTCACTCACGACTCCATATTGTTTCATTTACAGTACTGACAGAACTGGACGGCCTCTCTCGCGACGCTGCAGTGGCCAAGTACGGCTCGGTAGGTCATGCAGTGAGGGTGCGGGAGGGCGCTGCGGCTGCACTCCACTACCTGCGGGAGACCAAGCCGCAGTCCCTCAAGTGTGTCACCTCCCAGGGTTCCGTGCTCTCTTCCACCACCTTCACTGCTGAAATGGACATGCCTGTGAGTATAAGGATCTTCTTCTATGGCCTCCTACCACTACTGTGACGACCTCTTACCACATCCTACTACCTCTACTACTTCCTTTGATCTCCTGCTACGACTTTCTTGTGACCTTATACGACTTCCTGTGACCTTATACGACTTTATGTGACCTTATACAATTTTGTGACCTATGACCTCCCGCATCTTACATATGGTAATTTATTAAATGGGCCCCAGTTCTTATCACTCCCGGTCCTGATGGTCTAAAAGTATACTAATGACCCCATTACAGTATATTAATGACCCCAGTACAGTATATTAATGACCCCAGTACAGTATATTAAGGACCCCAGTACAGTATATTAATGACCCCAGTACAGTATATTAATGACCCCAGTACAGTATATTAATGAACCCAGACAGTATATTAGGACCCAGTACAGTATTAATGACCCCAGTACAGTATATTAATGACCCCAGTACAGTATATTAAGGACCCCAGTACAGTATATTAATGACCCCAGTACAGTATATTAATGACCCCAGTACAGTATATTAAGGACCCCAGTACAGTATATTAATGACCCCAGTACAGTATATTAAGGACCCCAGTACAGTATATTAATGACCCCAGTACAGTATATTAATGACCCCAGTACAGTATATTAATGACCCCAGTACAGTATATTAATGACCCCAGTACAGTATATTAATGACCCCAGTACAGTATATTAAGGACCCCAGTACAGTATATTAATGACCCCAGTACAGTATATTAATGACCCCAGTACAGTATATTAATGACCCCAGTACAGTATATTAATGACCCCAGTACAGTATATTAAGGACCCCAGTACAGTATATTAAGGACCCCAGTACAGTATATTAAGGACCCCAGTATACTAATGGACCCCGGTTCAATAGTCCCTAATTTAACCTTATACAGTATAGCCATTACGTGACCCATTAATTTTTCTTTTATTAGGTTAATTTGAATACAATTAGGACTCATATGACCAACAACTGTAATAATTTTGTTCTCTGTTCTTCAATCCTTAACTGATATAACATTCGTAAAGTACAAAATGGGTGTTTATTCTTTGAGTAATTTATCTATTGACACGTATTTATTTCTTTGTTGACAAATATCTGACTACTGACACATGTTCCGTCTACAGTCTTTGATAGTTGTAAGATCTCCCCCACCCCCTTCCTCTTAACCGGTGATAACAGGACGTTGTTTACTTAAGGCTAGAGTCTCGGCATAAGTACGACTCCATTTTGTTTATTTTGTTGTTGTGTTATTGACCCCTTTTAAGATAGGATTTTTATATAATTTTAAAGTCTGTCAAGGGTTAGGTCAGGTCACCTTACATTGGGTGCGTCAGAACCAGGTGATGGTGGCACATATTGTGACAGTGTACAGTAAGTTGTGACCCTCGTGTGCGCGGTGGTATACATACAGTACAAAAGATAACTGAGAATGTAAACCACTTTGGTGTACATGGGAGTTTACAACACAATGCAGAATTTACAGAGTATACAGCCACTTGGTCCTGTTGTGGATGTGCTGGTGTTGGTAAGTAAAACAGCCACTACCTCTAGGCCAGGACCTCCCCCATCAGGCGGCCTTGTCAAGTGGTCCAGCTAACACTCCAGCATCTCGTGCTTACTGTGGTGCTTTCATTGTGGACGCTGAGTCATCATAACACTGCCACAAGTCTCCAAGTTTTCCTCCGATTAATTCTCTCGTCCCTGGAGATGTAAGAATGTGTTTAGCTTACTGCTTAGCACAGATAAAAATTACTTCCATAATGGCCAAGAGACTTGATAAGATGAAGATTACATTAATAAGTTCTGTTAATCATGGTTAGGGGGTGCGGCGGCCGAGTGGACACAACACTCATTTGCTGTCCTAAGGGTCATTGGTCTGCACCCTGCAACCCCACTTCACCCAACTGTGAATGTGTACCTACCTTTACAGTTGGGGAAGTAAAGGCAGTCGAGTACAGTGCCGCCCACACTGCCTTCCTGTGTACTGAAGGCTTTGTATTCAATTTGATGTATCCAGACTTAAACGGTCCGTCACACCACTGGAGGCTTTTTGGGAGCTAAACCATCTTTGATGTTAGAATTGGATATAAAGTGTAGAACAAAAAAACTCGTAAAAACAACATCCACAGCCATCAGTGTACCAGAAGTGTTGGGTTCGGTTTTAGAGTCCGTAATAATGGTATTGTTTGTGATATACGAGTTTACTGAGGTAGTTAGGTGTTACTCGACTTGCCATACAGCAGCTATTATTATACAGTGCACCGCCGTGACAACTGGAAGGGGGGCGACCACAGAAACGCTTCATGATACCACAACAGTCTATAGTTTTGTTCTTCCATTATATAAAGGTAGCGAGGTGAGGCGGTACGTGAGGTGGTTCTCACAGCCAACACCACGACATCACTATCATTTACAGTGCTCAGGAGGGACTACAGGAGAGTAAGTTGATTATCATGACGGAATATCTGGTGTAAGACTCATCATGGTAATAGGTCTTACGGTCCTTGGGTGGTAATATGTTTCTCTTGTGGTATAAAAGAACTGAGTTTGAACTAAAGCTCTGGACACAGACTTAGTTCTTTTTTTCCATTGTGGTGCAAATGGTATTGAGCTTCAGGCGGACCACCAGAACAATGGATGGAAATACAGTAATTAAGTCTCGTTAAATGATGAATGTACCTGTACAGTATTTTATGTTCAGAATATCTGTTATTTAAGATGTAAAGAATGACTCCTACTGTACACTCTGTTTTTTTATGTTACTTGTACATAACTGCACTTCAGCAACAAAGGCCTTTAAGTTGGTATTCTTTATTAATAAATGCGTTAGTAATCGACACTTAAAGATTTTGAAATAATCATATCTTTTTTGTGCATGAGTAATAAAAAAAATGCTTGTTCTAACAATATTTTGCTTGCCGACGTCCTGACAAAAGTACAAAGTTGTTATGATGCAACACACCAGCCAGGGGTCAACATTATCGCCCCCCCCCCCCCCTCGTTCCGTAATGCTAACTGGGATGCCAACACTACCTGGCAGGAAGGTCACAGGTGGTCAACACTAGCTAGCAGAGAGGTCACAGCAGGTCAACACTAGCTGGCAGGAAGGTCACAGGTGGTCAACACTAGCTAGCAGAGAGGTCACAGCAGGTCAACACTAGCTGGCAGGGAGGTCATGGGAGGACACAGGTGGGCGTTGGCTAACAGACCCCTCCATGTTGTAAGATACTGTAGGATCTTGCAAGACACGTAGAAGGAGCAGTCATGCGGCAAGGATTATGAGCTGGAGGAGAAGGAGAAGAAGAGGAGGAAAGAAATAGGTGTAGAAGAGGGGAAGGGGGAAGTTAAAGAAGTAGAAGGAGGAAGGGGGGGAAGGAAAAGGATGATAAAGGAGGTGGAGTAGAAGGGAAGCATTACTGGTTAAGAAGAAGAGAGAGTTGTAGGCCAAGAATATGACTAGTTAATACAGCCTACGTCAGATGAACATATACCTGCTGGTTGCTCACACTGGCGCTCATTTTATAATAGGAACAGTCATATGTAAGAAGCTGTTTCACGTTAGTTGTACTTACCTGGCCATAACTTAACTAAATATAACCAAAGCTAATCTAACAAAATCTAACATAACCTAAAAATTAAACTAGCTAAATCTAATTTCACTTAAACTAACAAGGTCTAATTTAACTTAACCTTAATTTAAGCTAACATAACAAACTAACCTAACCTTAATTTAAGCTAACATAACAAACTAACCTAACCTAACATGACCTGGCTGTGCTGTTTCTGGTGTAAGATTTGGTTAAGGAAGTGAGAATGCATTCACGGGGTCGTCGCCTCTGACCACACTATGTTTACCTTACACCGGGTTGCCTCCCTCTTCCTCTGGATCATTACCCAGATGTGGAATTTTTCACCTGGCCACGCCCACCACCTAGCCACGCCCACCACTTAGCCACACCTACTGCTTACTGTGCTCCTGGCAAGAAAAATGTGAAATTACATAAATGATCATTAGCAAGACAAATGACCCTTGTTATTTTTTTCTTCACCCCCTCTCCTCCTCCCTGGGTCCATAATGAGCGTGAGAAGGAGGATCTGTAGTCACATTGGCTAGATTCCCTGGGCACCCAACTGTAAATGGGTACCTAACTTTACAATTGAGGGAAGGGGAGGTGGTCGAGTTCAGTGTCGGCTTCGCTGCCTCCTTGTGTACAGTGTGATTTATAAGACTGATGAGCTAGTCAAAGTAAATTTTTTTTAACTGATTGACTGAGTTCACTGTTATTTGAATATATATTTTTAAAAAGATTTCAACGTTTCTTAAATCAAGGACCATAATCTAAAGATGTTATCATCCTGAGGTGCTGAAATTATGTTTCTATTGCGCTCACACTTGAGGTTATCGCATCTACACCCCCTCGATGAAGCGTGTCCAAATCAGGTCTGGTAAATGATGTTATCTCACAACCTACCAAGCCAGAAAAGTTAACTCGCTGCGTAAAATTAGCATTGTTGTGATACCTGAACCGTAAGTGGGCGTGTGTTGGCCTGTCATATGGCTCATGCAGAGACCCTGAACCTGTTCTTCATTTATCTCAGGTCCTTAAAACATTTCCTATAATGCAGTCTGACTTCTCATACCTTTATTTACTTATCATACCTCCCCCCAAAAACAAAATTTCAATCTTAATCCTTTACTAAATCCTACAACCTATATTTTCCACCTTTCTTAATCCTATCTCTTCCTTACATTACATAGACATCCTGAAGTGCAGTTTATCTAATGTGTTTTGTTTCTTCTGTTGATTTATGGTTTATGATGGTCCTTCTCTCACTCAGTCTTCCTTGGATACTTCTCAGTGTTACATTAGTTCCCTCTCAGTGTACAGTAGATGACCCAACTGTACCTACCTGACCTTGTTCTCTTTGTCGACCTGACTTTGCTGTTATTCTACCCGACTATATTATGTTTATCTACCTGACTTTACTGTTGTTTTATCTGACCTTACTCCGTTATTCTTTCTGACCTTCCTGTGAGAAAATGGCAAGCGTGTTAGAGTGAAAAGGGAGTCGACAGCTGCAGCTCCCAAATTACAATATTTATCCCCCCCCCCCACCCCCCAAAAATAAAAAATTTAACCAAACCTTCAAACAAGCTCGAGAGTTTCAAGTTGGGTGAACACGACAGCGGGGATTAAACTCGCTGGCGTGAAGACGATTCAACAACACTTTACCACCACATTCTGAGGAACATGTAACTGTATGTTATAATGTATTTCTGGAAACTCATTCATGCTCACCGCTCCAGAACTATGCTAAGTGAGATGGGTGTGTTGAGCCAGAGGGAGAATATCAATATACGTTGATACTGAAGACTGTGTGCAGGTGGGTGACTGTGTGGTGTGTTTACATGTAAGTTAGGTGAGGAACACATAAGAAGGGGCTGTATTAGAATACCTACCTATGGAGTCAGTGTTGTAACAGATGTGGGGTGATGGAATACCTACCCATGGAGTCAGTGTTGTAACAGATGTGGGGTGATGGAATACCTACCCATGGAGTCAGTGTTGTAACATGTGGGGTGATGGAATACCTACCCATGGAGTCAGTGTTGTAACATGTGGGGTGATGGAATACCTACCCATGGAGTCAGTGTTGTAACAGATGTGGTAACAGAATGAACTGCCAACAACCTCTTCCTGTTGTTTTATTATGAGTCAGTATTAGTTTTCTGAATCATAGAGACAATATTCACCTTTATTGCTCAAGGATCCTATGAATAATATAGTTGTTTAGTACTTAATCTGTATTGTCCTTCTGGCAGGATGCAACCAATGATGACAAGATCCTGTCATGCTGTGTCCACTTCTGCAGCGACACTACCCAGCGTCGACCCATCAAAGGTGATCTATTATGAGTGAACCAAAGTCAGTTAAACCTTTAGAAATTAATGTGCATAATGACAATCAAGAACTGCTTTAGCCACCCCATAACAAAGGTATGGTGATAATTTAAGATCTCCCTTAACCAGCTGGTGTCCGGCGGCTATACCGGGAGGTGGTCCTCTTGACGGAAGACCGCAATTTGAGGGTGAAGGCTCATGCTCGTGATGTACCGGTGCGAGATCTTCTGGACTTCGCGCACTGGGCGGGAGTGAGGTGAGGTGTGGGTGGTGTAGCCAGGTGCCACCCAGTCACCACGGTCTCTGCCAAACAGTACTGCTCTGCTGCACACCTTGGTGAGTACACTACAAACATGACATCATGTACATACTGTATAGTGGTACCTCGGTTATCGAGCACAATCCGTTCTAGAAGGTTGCTTGTTAACCGAAACCATTGCTTCAATGGGTTTTTGGGTAATTAGTTCCAGCTCACCGAAAATTGCCTAAATTCAACAAAAAAGGTAGTAAAGTACACTTACTTTGAGGTGTGTATGAAGAAGGCTCCTGGATGATGATGATGATGATGATGATGGGAATTAGAATGGGGGTGGAGGAGAAGGGAGAAGAGATGGCATTGGGGTGGAAGAGAAGTCACCCCATGGTGCCATTTCACCCATAAATTTTAGTTCTCTTGGTGTAATTCAAGATTATTTTCTTTAAATCAACACTGCACTGCATTATATATTGTCAATATGTAAAATAAATTTCAAAATGACCAATAATTTGCTTGTAAACACAGAAAAAAAGCATTTAGTTGAAGAGAGTCTCAAGCAAGATGTTACCTCCACTGAAAAGACACAAAGACTGACACCTGTATGCTGTGTTGGCAGGCTGGATGGCATGCCACAAACTAGTGACCTTACCTTCAATTATGTTCAATAATTGTTAAAATGACTAAAAAATTTAATATTAAACTTTTAAAATTATTGAATAGTATAAACTTCTTGATATTTACTAAAAGGGTAAGGAATTTAAGCCCCAGAACCGATTACTGTATTGGCAGACTAATACTACAGCTGGTGGACCGCCAAATGCAAGCTAAAACATGTGGAGGTCGGCTCGTAAGAAACTCGTTAATCGAGGGATTGCTCGTTAACCGAAGTTAAGAATCTTATGGAAGGTAACTTGTTAACCAAAATCTCGTTAACCGAGGCGCTCGTTAACCGAGGCGCTCGTTAACCGAGGGACCACTGTACTTGGTATGGGTTACAAATGTTTATTGAAATTGAATTCCATTTTGTAGTTTTGAAACTGAACTATCTGCACATCTATTTACTGATATTGATATTGTGGTTAGATAGTTGTCTTAATACAACCATCCTGGATGCTGGTATAACTTAAACTAATGGGAATAATGGGTTGTGTTGTCAGACCATAAAAGATACAATACTGATAGAACCTTAATCCCAAGATTCAGACTCATGAATCTGAAGCATTTATGGACAGAATTTAGCACTGCTGTCTACTGCTTCGGGTTCACAGGTTTGAATCTCTGGGTTCGTGGACCAGCAGAAGAGGCGACTGTATAATACGAGCCATCCTATTTGAGGAAATATCTGGATTCAAGGTTTTCAGATGTGGGTTTTTTTGTGTAAATTAAAGATTTTAACATTCACCTCATGGCCAGCTGTTGTGGTGACTGGAGAGAGGAAAGGGTAATGGCAGGGGTAGAGTTGGACCCACAAGGCTATACTGGCATCACTGGCTTAGCATAGTGACCAGAAGAAATACCTCATAGTGATATCAAAGTAAGGTCTCAGCTATCAAAATAAGGTGTCAGCTATCAAAATAAGGTCTCAGCTATCAAAATAAGGTCTCAGCTATCAAAATAAGGTCTCAGCTATCAAAATAAGGTCTCAGCCATCAAAATAAGGTCTCACCTGTCAAAATAGGGTCTCAGCTATCAAAAGAAGGTCTCAGCCATTCAAAATAAGATCTCAGCTATCAAAATAAGGTCTCAGCTATCAAAAGAAGGTCTCAGCCATCAAAATAAGGTCTCAGCTATCAAAATAAGGTCTCAGCTATCAAAATAAGGTCTCAGTCATCAAAATAAGGTCTCAGCTATCAAAATAAAGTCTCAGCTATCAAAATAAGGTCTCAGCTATCAAAATAAGGTCTCAGCTATCAAAAGAAGGTCTCAGTCATCAAAATAAGGTCTCAGCTATCAAAATAAGGTCTCAGCTATCAAAAGAAGGTCTCAGCTATCAAAATAAGGTCTCGGCTATCAAAATAAGGTCTCTGCTATCAAAAGAAGGTCTCAGTCATCAAAATAAGGTCTCAGCTATCAAAATAAAGTCTCAGCTATCAAAATAAGGTCTCAGCTATCAAAAGAAGGTCTCAGCTATCAAAAGAAGGTCTCAGTCATCAAAATAAGGTCTCAGCTATCAAAATAAGGTCTCAGCTATCAAAATAAGGTCTCAGCTATCAAAATAAGGTCTCGGCTATCAAAATAAGGTCTCAGCTATCAAAATAAGGTCTCAGCTATCACAATAAGGTCTCGGCTATCAAAATAAGGTCTCAGCTATCAAAAGAAGGTCTCAGCTATCAAAATTTGGTCTCATATATGTAAATAAGGTCTCTAGTGAGGTGTGATCTTACTGATGTTGCAGGTGTGGGCAGAGTGAGTTGCATAGTTGTCGGGTGATGTCGTGAAGGAGCAACGCGGCATCAACCAATCAGCAGTCAGTCCCGGACATTTACGTCCCTGTAACTGCCTCTCACTATAACCTATTTAACAAAACCAAAGTGGTTATCATTTCATTCACATATGGCATATTACAGTTATGGTGATTAGAGGGTTTTTTTAGTACATCTGAAAAATGTTTTATTTGGGTTGATATTTTCTCAAAGCTTAATTAATTTTTTTTTTTTATTGTGAACTTATGTTGATGTAGATTAAGATGAGGAAGTTCAGCAATTCATCTGTGGCTGCACATGCTACATGGCTTCATTTTTAAGTTTTGGTTTTGGTTTTAATGTGAGAGTAAGTCACATAAGAATGTTGTTACTGATCTTTATGTGAGTTTCTGTGGCTACTGTTGACCTGCTTTACCAGTGGGGTGATGCACACAGACACACACTAACAGCAGGTGTGTGATAGTTGGTCCTCAGTCAGCCTCTGTCTTCTCAAACTAGATGCAGAAGTACAACTAATGATTCCAGAAAACTTCTTTATTGAGGATGAGTGGGTTATTTTATTACATCACATCCAATGTTTGGTGGGATAATCTAGTGTGTATGTGTGTATATTCATTCCAAAATTGTATAAGTGTCTGTATGTATATACAGTAAGTTGCTTTTCACCATTTTAAGATTGATTTCTTTGAAAATTTATATCAAGCAGCATGATTTTACAACCCTTTTCTATTACTACAGTTCAGTACAACACCTGTGAGCCTCTGAGTAGAAAGTTAAGTGGCTTATGTTTATGATTTTATTCTGTAATATGTTTCTGTGGACATTTTTTAGTTACAATAATGTTGTTTGAAAATTGGTTATAAAGTCAATCCTGTTAACCCTAAGAGAAGTGATTGAGTTAATTACAATAAGGAAGTACTGTACATAGTAGTAATTTACTTTTTCTAATTTTTTTATATAAAAATTCCAATAATTATCCCTTAATAATAAAATAATGATATTGATTTGAGTAACTTGTAACCTATTTTCTCCCAAGACTTGAGTAGATAATAAAATATTTATTTTATCATTGTTATCATCAGTAGATTAAAAAATTTGTTTTTGCTTATATCACGGCTTAATGCATTTCTCAGACAGATATTATTCCTTGGTTCAGTAATTAGCAAGGAGCTGTTTTCAATTCTTAGTAGTTTATTGTGCATTCCCAGACACATGTTTCACTTTTGTGGGTGTTGGCCCAACACTACGGTATTTTACCCTGGATAAGTTATGTTTGGTCACGTAACCTCCTGTCCTGGCCGAGTCATATACGGTCTTGGAAAAAAGTCCCATCTCCATCTCATCCATAAACCCTGATACTTCTGAACCTGTCTCCGAGATGTCACCCATCGTTAGGCCTATAGGTGGTGCACTGTGTGATGTATTGGATTCACGAGTCTCCGGGTTCATTGATGAGACGGAGGACTGACAGGACTATTTTCCTGCGTGTATGAGCTTGTAATTTATATTTCTCTTGCTTTAGCTGTACAGTGTCTTGAGTTGCTGGAAGAGAAGCCTTGAAGAAATGATCAAGAAATTCTGTGTTTTGTGTTTATGTTTTTGTAATGTATTATACTTGATATTCTTAATGTACAGGATGTCTGAAAAGTTCCTGCCTGAAGGGAGTACAATACAGTACTCGGTATATTTTTAGATGTACAGCACTGTTAGAAAAAATTTTTGTTTCTATCTGTATGTGTAATATTCTGTATATAGTAATGACTTACATACACAAACATATAATTAATTCTTCTAACAAAGTTCTGCCAAAGATAGACTGAAAAATGTAATTGCTTGAGGAAGATATTTTTCAAACATTCTGGACATAATGATATCAGGAGTACAAAATTCCGCGGTGTACACAAAAACTTTTAGGACCTGATTAAGAGTAGGATTGGAAGGTTTGGTTCATTATCCCACACTGGGTATATTTTCCTTAAAGATGAAGTATTTTCTCAATAAATGTAACTATGGCAATTTGTACTTGATATTTATTTATCCGAGGATGTGTTGGAAAAAATATTAGCCCGTAATGAATAGTTATTAGTGTGGTCGTTGTGGTACAGTGATACGAGCCTTCTGATGCGTCCACAATTAAAAGAAAGTTTTATTTCCCAACATATCCAGTAATTATATATTGATAGGAATAACTGTGTAAATACTGTATTTCTTATAATAAAAATTATCAAAAGTGTTTTCCTGCTCTTCCTAAACCGCTACACCAATATTCTCTCATCTTTTACAACACAGCCGTCAAGTGGTGTCTTACTGATGAAGTGTTTTCATTTGTATTTTTGTCAGTATAAACTTTTTAAGATGAAAAGAAAACATCATCCTTTGAGACTATCTTTTTCTTGGCTGTTCAGATGGTTGATTGTACGTACACACACACACACACACACGTAGACCACAAGTTACGAAGTTTCATTTAATTTTTTTTTGAAGTTATGAAGCAAATTTTTTTCCCCGCTTTTTGGTTTACAAACAAAAAACCCAATTTTTTCCCCTCGGCATCAGAATACTGTATACTGAGATATTGACAAAACATCTCAGGGTTGGTCAAATTATAAAGATAATTAAACTAAAAAACAATGTATTAAGAGAGAGTAACTAAGTTAAAATTAAAATAGTGTCTTAGTTATGATGGCTCACAGGATCGCTACATGACGTAGTGGCAAGATGTTGACTCAAGATATTTTGTCTGGGAACGCTGATGTGTTTAGTGTCTCAGAGTTTGATCTAATGATGGGGAACTAAAGATGGTTGAAGCATTAATATTATTCCAAAGTAATATATAAATTATGCTAAAATATTCCCTTTTTTATTATTACTGGGCACCAGTTTGGTTACTTATTTAATGTTAATTTTTCCATCATGAATCAGTGGAGAGAATAAAATGTTCAGTGAAACAGGTTAGGTTTTTTCTTCAGATAAAACCTCATCAAAAATCAAATCAAGTGAAAATATTACAGATCAAAATAAAACAGAATACAGAGACTTATTGTTGATGCGTCACTTCCAAGTTACAATCATCTATCTTGGCTGGGGGTCGACTCACACTCCATCATAACTCACACTGCATCATAACTCACACTGCATCATAACCAGTGGTTCAATTTCTCAGTAACTTCTTTGTCCTTTACAGTTGAAGTCTTGTTTATCCTAATGAAACATGAAAATTTTGTGGTTATTTTAGCCGCCAAAACATGTACAGTTGTCCACAGGTATAGTGTTCCACCCCTCAGTGACCTCTCCGAACATGTGGCCAACAAAATACTTTTTCGGTAAAATTTGTATTCAAGATCTGCGCTGAGTAATATGATAGATGTAATATATGTAAAGAAGGTTCGACTATGATCCCGACGTTGCCACGTGTTCGTAAAGACCAATGGCATAGTGTATGTAGAGTAGAAAATAGAAACTACTCCTAATGATGAAAATGGATCACACAATGATTGGATGTTAATAGTGACTTAAAACATAACATTCACAGAGCTTAAAGAAAACAGTCAACATGATTCAGACAGTGAATGGATGATAGGACCAACTATGGCTAGAACCTAATCCAGTATTGGTCTCCCAGAACACAGTGAATGCAACTGGTCACTGATATGGATGAGGTTCTTTAAGTGCATAAGTGAGTAATTTTCTTCATGACTGTGTCTACCCACAGGAGACCCACCCAGGTAGTGTGTCAGGAAGAGCCTCGGCATAACTAAACACAAGGAACACATGAAGAAACACAACAACAGTACAGCACCATACAGGTAAGAGTTCTGTTATTTGCTGTACATGGCAGTTATGACAATTTCTTTAAGTGTCAGTATGAATAGTTTTATTTGGTGTTTTGTTCATACCCTAAGTCTATGTACAATAGTAGTTTGATTTTATTTAATGTACCTAAGATGTCAGTTAATTTTGTAATTATTATGTATTACTGTACTATGGTAATATAATTTTAATAGATGGTAGTTAGCATTTCATGCTAGGGGCTGTGGGAGGCTGCTAGGGGTGTGGGAAGCTGCTAAGGGCTGTGGGAAGCTGCTAGGGGCTGTGGAACGCTGCTAGGGTTTGTGGGAGGCTGCTAGGGGCTGTGGAAGGCTGCTAGGGGCTGTGGAAGGCTGCTAGGGTTTGTGGGAGGCTGCTAGGGGCTGTGGGAACCTGTTGGAAGCTGTGGGAGTAAGCTCGGGGCTGTGGGAGGTTGATAGGGGCTGTGGGAGGCTGCCAGGGCTGTGGGAGGCTCCTAGGGGCTGTGGGAGGCTATTAGGGGCTATGGGAGGCTCTTAGGGGCTGTGGAAAGCTGCTAGGGGCTGTGGAAGGCTGCTAGGGTTTGTGGGAGGCTGTTAGGGGCTGTGGGAAACTGCTGGAAGCTGTGGGAGTAAGCTAGGGGCTGTGGGAGGCTGCCAGGGCTGTGGGAGGCTGCGCTGTGGGAGGCTATTGGGGACTATGAGAGGCTGTTAGGGGCTGTGGGAACCTGCTAGAAGCTGTGGGAGTAAGCTAGGGGCTGTGGGAGTAAGCTAGGGGCTGTGGGAGGTTGATAGGGGCTGTGGGAGGCTGCCAGGGCTGTGGGAGGCTGTTAGGGTCTGTGGAGGCTATTAGGGTCTGTGGGAGGCTGTTAGGGTCTCTGGGAGGCTGCTAGGAGCTGTGGGAGGCTATTAGGGTCTGTGGGAGGCTGCTAGGAGCTGTGGGAGGCTGCTAGGGTCTGTGGGAGGCTGCTAGGAGCTGTGGGAGGCTGCTAGGGTCTGTGGGAGGCTGCTAGGGTCTGTGGGAGGCTGCTAGGAGCTGTGGGAGGCTATTAGGGTCTGTGAGAGGCTGCTAGGGTCTGTGGGAGGCTATTAGGGTCTGTGGGAGGCAGCTAGGGGCTGTGGGAGGCTATTAGGGTCTGTGGGAGGCAGCTAGGGGCTGTGGGAGGCTATTAGGGTCTGTGGGAGGCTGCTAGGGTCTGTGGGAGGCTATTAGGGTCTGTGGGAGGCTATTAGGGTCTGTGGGAGGCTGCTAGGGGCTGTTAAATTTATCATAACCTAGAGCTTTTACAGAAGGGATCAAACACAAAGATCACAATTGCTGAAAAAATGTCCACGAAATTACCCTGAGACTTAACTATGGGGGGGGGGGGGTTGAGTTCCTTCAGTCTCAGTTAGGACAAAAATTAGACGTAAGAAATTTTGAGAACCCAAACTTTGGATTCTGTCTATACTTCCCCTTACTAGACCATCAGGTGTAGTAAGTGAACGCCCCCGCGGCCTCCAGTTAAACGACCCCCACAGCACTAAACGATTTCTATTTTTATCTTCCTTTTTTATTCATAATGATATAACTCTTATTTATCTTGGCCATCCAGTATTAGGTGCTCACAGAACCATAACTAAGCGCCATTATCCCAGGCGTGTATCCAGGGACTTCACCTTTATTGAAATATAAAAAATGGTGATAGGCAGTCAAACATTGTGACGTCAGACAAACGCAGGAGTAGCTCACTTGTATTCACGAACGCACGACTGCTCGGTCTTGTGTACATATGTGGCGTCGCACACGATGCTCTCATTATTGTACGGCGCGCTGCTGCTACCTGTCTCCTCCTCCTCCTGCTCCTCTACATTCTCCTCGCATATACTTTCACAATACGAACCAACAAAGTAAATTCACAACGTCTGTTACATGTACTGTATACTCGTGTATATATATATATATATATATATATATATATATATATATATATATATATATATATATATATATATATATATATATATATATATATATAAATATTTCATGTAGATCCACAATTAAAACGTGGATAAGATAAATCTTGATAAAATCACACGGGAAAAGGTGCTCCGTTGTTTCCCTTTCCCCGTGTGATTTTATCAATATATATATATATATATATATATATATATATATATATATATATATATATATATATATATATATATATATATATATATATATATATATTATTGTCTAGGGATAACTGGTTCATTGTTTTTTATAGCCTCTAACATCCTCCAACACCCCCTAGCACCCTCCTATAGCCCCGAACACCCTCCCACAGCCTCTAGCACCCTCCCACAGCCTCTAACACCCTCCCAAAGCCTCTAACACCTTCCCACAGCCCCTAACACCTTCCCACAGCCTCTAACACCTTCCCACAGCCTCTAACACCTTCCCACAGTCCCTAACACCTTCTCACAGTCCCTAACACCTTCTCACAGCCCGTAACACCCTCCCACAGCCCCTAACACCTTCCCACAGCCCCTAACACCTTCCCACAGCCTCTAACACCTTCCCACAGCCACTAACACCTTCCCACAGCCTCTAACACCTTCCCACAGCCTCTAGCACCTTCCCACAGCCCCTAACACACTCCCACAGCCTCTAGCACCTCCCCACAGCCTCTAACACCTTCCCACAGCCCCTAACACCTTCCCACAGCCTCTAACACCTTCCCACAGCCTCTAGCACCTTCCCACAGCCTCTAACACCTTCCCACAGCCTCTAACACCTTCCCACAGCCCCTAACACACTCCCACAGCCTCTAACACCTCCCCACAGCCTCTAACACCTTCCCACAGCCCCTAACACCTTCCCACAGCCTCTAACACCTTCCCACAGCCCCTAACACACTCCCACAGCCTCTAACACCTTCCCACAGCCCCTAACACACTCCCACAGCCTCTAACACCTTCCCACAGCCCCTAACACCTTCCCACAGCCCCTAACACACTCCCACAGCCTCTAACACCCTCCCACAGCCTCTAACACTCTCCCACAGCCCCTAACACCCTCCCACAGCCTCTAACACCCTCCCACAGACCCTCCCACAGCCCCTAACACCCTCTCACAGCCCCTAACACCCTCCCACAGCCCCTAACACCCTCCCACAGCCCCTAACACCCTTCCACAGCCCCTAACACCCTCCCACAGCCTCTAACACCCCCACACAGCCCTTATCACCCTTCCACAGCCTCTAACACCCTCCCACAACCCCTAAGAATGGACGTAGGTGGTGATGCATGGCAGGAGAGAGAGAGAGAGAGAGAGAGAGAGAGAACCACAACACACACACTGCCTGAAAACTAACCGGTGTATTGTCGACATAGGAGTACTGTAGTGTGGTATGTGACAGCTGTTAACATGGACGGACCTGCTGACATGTATGCAAAGTGTATTAATGTAACGTGTGGTGAGTCAAGGTGGACGATGAGAATTATATATCGTGTTGCGTATGTGAAGGATGTGTGTGGATGATGGGGATGATGAGGACGTTTGTGGATGTTGTGGATGTTGAGGATGTGTGTGTGGATGTTGACGATGATGTGGATGTTGAGGATGTGTGTGTGTGGATGTTGAGGATGATGTGGATTCGACATTGGAGGAAAAAAAAGAGAAGATTTTGAGATTTATGATAGAGTACAGAAGAATAGTTTCCCCTGAATCAGAAAACGAAAATGAATATAAAAAGCCGGAATAAATGGATAATGATTTATACAGAGAAAACGGGAAACCACGAAGCATAAATGACCAGAAAAGGTTAGAAAGAAAATGATAAAAAAAAAGATAATGAGAATGAATAATTAGGAAACGAATATAATCAGAAACAAATAAAAAGTAGTTGTAGGAAATAATAAATAACAGAAAATATAATGAAAAATGTACATCATCTGAAAATAAGGCACTTTGTACCTTACCCAACTGAACCCGAACCAAACCAAACCAACCCAAACCGATCCGACCCAAACCGATCCGATCCCCCTTAACCAGCACTAAAATGTATCACTCTTCAAATAAATGATTTAAGAAAATAAACAAAAAACGAAAGAACTCAGTTACTCCCAGATGGCGCGGCTCAAGCCAGGCGTGTCACCAACAGTAAATAGTTCTGGGAAGACATGGTTCAAAGCCTCTTCGAATATCAACGTGGTTTGATTAATGTGTAACACGTCAGTTCTCAGGGACGGCATTCCTACAGTCACCACCAGGCCAACTTTGTCGCTTACATGTTGGTGAAACTTATATCTGTGTTCCTGGGTGTCCGCTAAGTGGGGTGTATTAGTGTAGGGTGGGTGTGGGGTGTGGGTGGGGTAAGTCAAGGAGGTAATACGAGCCCTTGGTATTTCCTTCTTCCTCACAACGCTAAAAATATCTCGGTCGTGATCATGGCTGTAGGCTGAAGTCTTGTCACCTCCACATTTTACAATATCAAGGACGCTTAATAATACACTATATTTTATCTACACATTAAGACCCAAATTTCTTGAAGATTCATATATTGTATTATTCCCAGTATGGCTTCAAGGTGAAGTATCTATTAACATCTGTCATTTTATTAGTCCCAAATATCAAAGATTCGTACAGTCTCACCCTAACATCGGTGTGTCAGGGGGCGGGAGTGTCAAGTATTGGCATTTGAATTGGTTTAGTAATGATTCATACAATACAAACGTACATACAGTATCTTAACTTATACTGATGATAACACTTCAATTATTAATACAATTTATTTCCAGTTCAAAACAACATCGAAAAGAATCAGACTTATATAAAATAAATGATAAATAAATACACACAATAAGTAAAACAAGTCAAAAAATATGTTAAAGAATTATGTTATATTTCTTTGAATGAACACTGAGATTGTTGTGGTAAGGAGGAGGACCTTGAGTGATAATAGTTAGCTAGAACACGGGCGGGGACACACACACACACACACACACACACGTTATATCTCTAGATGAACTTGTTATGGTAATGTCGACCGATTAAGTTTGTAAACGGAATTAACTGATCTAGGCTGACCAGCTTAACAAAGTGGCTGTGTCATATATCTCTTCTCATAAATAAATCCCCCTGTTGGAGGAATTTAACCAGACTGGCTGTGTAAGTTACCCCGGAAGGCGCTATGTTAACTGACCATCGCCCACTAGAGAGTTGTTTAAACATAACCTAACAGAGCGGCTAGGTTAGGCTCTTGCCATCTTAAAGCAACATTCCCAGACACTCTGAATTTCGTTCTTTTAACATTGTCGGTGTGTTGACTATATTAGTTGGTCTCGTCATTAAAGGCTCATCCAGGGACTTCATCTTTACTGCCTCCCTAAGCCTCGCATTCCCACGTGCCGTCATCCATCTTTAGGAAAACTTACACTGAATCTACCAAAAGCTTGATGAACGCTCTCTCAACAGAACTGAAAGCTTGACAGTTTTCACTTCGGTTAAGCTTAGTTACAAGAAGTGATATTGACACTGATAAGTAATTTAGAAAGATTGTTGTGACGAGGGATTTATTAACCAATTTTTTTCTGTATTTTGATGTTGAATGTTGAACTGTAGCTCCTTGGAGGCTTAACCTAACCTAACCTAATCTAATCTCATACTTAATTTATCTTGAAGGACGAGCTCCTCCTTGACCCTCACACTGCCAACACTGGGGGAGGTGTACCGGGTGTCTTAAGGTACAGAGGGAGGTGTATTAGTGACGGACCTGCTCTTCTTTAAAGCCAGGAAGGGTGAGAGAGAGAGAGAGAGAGTGAGAGACCAGAAGGTAACTCGTATGACACTACACTACATCAGGGTTACAACAGGAAGGAGGCGGTTAGGCCAGGTCAACCACTGATGCACAAACCGGTATTAGCTGGCCGCCTGACCTCCCGTGCATGGGCACTGGGCAGTCTCTCTGAACACAACTTCCCATGACCAGAGTTAACAGTACACACAGCCTCCCATAAGAAAACACCGCCAATGTAACTCCCCACTGAAGCCACCGCTAATACCTCGTTGGTCAGGTGTGTTCCCGTGTTGCTCCCACCTGTAGGAAGATGGTATGGTTCTTGTCACGCACTAACCATCCTTATCTCACATTAACGTCGAGGAACAGTAAAAACTATAGAACTAACATTGAGGATCGTGTGTATTGTATGTATGTATGTATGTTAGTCTCCTGTCGAATATAATATTGAACTTGTGTGTGTATTTCAACACCCGGAATGAGCATTAAAACAACCAATATTATCTTTACCACGACAACAACAGCCTTCTCTCCCCTCCCCCTCTCCCCTCCCCACTATCTCCCCTCCCCACTATCTTCCCACTACCTCCCTAACCTCCAGTCTATGAAAATATCGGTTAATTTTGAATCCAGGAAAATTCTACTCAGGAAAATATCCCCACTTGAAGGAAAATTATTGAAGAGCTCGTCTGGAGGGAAACTTACCCCAAGAGATGATGACATACACTCATACATGCACTCATACATACACTCATACATGCACTCATACATACACTCATACATGCACTCATACATACACTCATACATGCACTCATACATACACTCATACATGCACTCATACATACACTCATACATGCACTCATACATACACTCATACATGCACTCATACATACACTCATACATGCACTCATACTTCATCACACTTGGCTCAGTTTTAGTCATCAACACGAAGGTTAATTCTAAAGTTCGTCTACCTCTCAAGGCCACGTGAAGAATCTGTCTCGTCAGCCATAGGAGGAAAATTCTTGAAGACATCCATCCGTTCTATCGTCGGTGGGAGGTGAGGGGCGTCGGTGGGTGGTGAGATGAGGGGCGTCGGTGGGTGGTGAGATGAGGGGCGTCGGTGGGTGGTGAGGTGATGGGCACACAGAGGGTTGGTCACGCCCCGGAGTCGAGACAGCCCTCATCTGATTCTTGGAATGATAAGACAAGGGTTTGGTAAATCCTTCTTGGCTTCCTGTTGCGTCAGCGGCCGGAGATAATGTTGACGGACACCTGTAATCACGTCCTCACAGTGACGGGCGGGGAGTGCCCAGGACACAACACGTTAAGCTATAAAAATGTTTCCTTCAGTGACTGTTTCATCTGTAAGCGGAACCTTAATTAAACATTCTCGGGTTAACTGTTCTGTGTAGTCAAAGGAGCTGGTTCAGAGTCTCGTTTTTCATGTCTTAAGAATCACAAAGAGGCATCATGAACCGTTGAGTCGTACGTCAATCCAAGCGACGTTTACGACATAGAGTATCAACAAGGCGCTAACGTAACCTCCCATATGTCACTCCACGATGCGTCTTCTGGTTCCTGACTGAACGATACCGCGCTGTTTCGACCTGACCACCTTCAGATAACGCCACGCTGACTTTCTACGACATTCTACCGTACGTGTTGTCCCTCGGGTATAAGAATAACAGTGTCTGGGCCTCCCACCAGCTTCCCCTTGACGTCAGTTCTCACAGTCATTTACGCAAACTGTGAGAGCTTGTAACTTGGGAGAACCCGTGACTCAGTAAGTGGTGGGAGCTCTAGTACCTCACCTGCAGTGTACAGTAGTTTACTCACCCTCTCACGCCGCCACACCATCATGAGTCTTAAAATGCAAATCTCTTAACGTCATCGATTTATTGCTTTAGCGGGTTCTCAGCACCAGGAGATGAGTGGCGTGATCACGGGTGTTGATCACAGGCACTTTGGTCTGTTCTTCTGAGAGCCACAGCTGTTAGTTCTCTTAATTGATGATCCAAATAAGATTCGTTCCTACTTGGAGGTGTTTGGTGAAGGATGTCATTAAGATGTTAAGGAATGCTTCTTTAAACACACTGTCTGGGCCATATGTTATCATGCAGACTTCACGTGTGTCTGACTCTCGGCAACCACGACACCACGTAGTCTGTATGTATGTTTACGTAATATGTGAGTCATGCAAACATACACACAGACACATTCTACTGTTCCGGGGACAGTATTTAGATTCCCAACCTCCTGGTCATAGACAAACACCTCACTACCCCACTCTTTGACCAATAAAACAAATGAACCTCGACTCTTCCAGGGTATAGGTGACGTCACTAGATTCCTGGCCTGTCATTGGCTTGTCTCTCGATTAAGTTAAGAGTGTGAACGTGTACGTGGTGGGGGTAAGAACGACCACGAGAACGACCACAAGGCAACATTCCACTCATCTGTAGACACATCTCTGGCGTTCCTCTTGGCTATTATCTGTCATGCTACTTAACCTGTAAATAGTCTGGAGGTAAGGAGGATGAGCTGGCAATACTGTCACTGAGTATTTCTGTATATTGGTTCATTTTCTGGAGTCGGAAACGAGGAGACAAATAAAGACTTGTTATAATTTCTATCATAATCTAGAAAATTAAAATGGGTATAAAATGGACAGAGGTTAGGTTAGGTTAGGTTAGGTTAGGTTAGGTTAATCTCAAAGTGAAATAAGTTGAAAGGGAAGAATCTTCAGGTGATCCTTATATCGCAATGTACAGTAATTAATAACACTACACACGTATATATATACAGTATATAACCAGGTAATTAAAACCGTGTTGCTTTCCGTGCCACCGTGACCGAGACTCCAACACACTGTTACGTGATGATAACAGCTGCTCGTAACGTTAACTGTGACAAGGGGGTGTTGTATGACTGACAGCTGCGACATGAACCTTCATTTAGTTATATAATAATAATGGTTGATGGCCGACCCGAGGGCCACCTTGGCGTGAATTTGTTTAAGGTGTAGAAGCTGTCGCCAACACAACAACCACACCCTGAGTTAACGAGCTGCATGACCCAGTGTCAAGGAATAGTCCGAGAAGACCGGACAACTCGCCAACTGCACTGGCTAACCATTACCCCGGAACACTATGGCCTGAAGAAACTTGCTCATAGTTTCACCCTGCCCGGGGGATCGAACCTGGGTCTTCTCGCTTGTGAGGCAAGTATACTGACCATTACACACACACACACACTATCATCACCACAAACTCAAATATTGTTTCCCATATTCATAGATACAGGTACAGCTTAATAATTTTGGTTAATAGATAGATAGATTCGGATATAGCTCAATATATTCGGGTTAATAAGTGAAAATCATGTACACATTATATAATTTAGTAATTAACGTAGGTATTTATGGTAAACATTATTTTTGGGGTGTGTCAGTGATCCACACGTTGTAATATTTCTCCCAAACATAAATAATCGTCTTTTATGGATGTTTCAAATGGAGTCGGTAAGTGAAATGCCGTGAAACTTCAGTAAACTTAAGAATGAGGACAGTGGAGGTAGGTGTGGCGGTCACGTGGCACACCGGCTCAGAGGCGCCAAACATGGGAGGTGTTGTGGTCACGTCGTTATCCACCAACACAATACGTTGAAATTACTCACAATCAGTGCTTCTGTGACTATTTCCTGATAATATTATACAACTTCAATGTTTTTTTTAAGTACTGAACCAAGTTAATGTAGTGAAAATACCCTGAAAACTATTTAAATAAGCTTAAAGGTGACCTGACTTCAACACTCATTGACAACTCGTCTGGCAAGGTATTTAAATCAACAAGAATGTTTTAATTATAAAATTCAATCTAGTTTATATACCCACCATAACAACTGTACTTATGTAGATTTATTATGCAAGGAAAGTTGTTAATGATCTTCAATTTAGTTCGAATAAAATAAAAAACGAGAAATTTGGTTTTAGTTTTTTAGTCGACGCTACGAGGCGAAGAACCCCCCCCCCCTCTCCCCCCATCTCCGAAAGCGTGAATTTGTTTCTGACTTCGACGGTAAGTATTAATTATTTCAAGCCTTTTTTTCACTCATATCATGAAAGTTAATATTTCAAGCAGTTATATTTATAATTATTAAATTCGACAATATTAATGAGCTAGAACTAGGTATCCTTAGCAGTTATATATGAATTTATTTTGATATATTAATCGAGCCAGAGATTTAACAAGAGGTTGTGAACGTGTTGTTTGTGAGATAATTTATGTTGGTTTATGAAATATTATATGTTTAATAATAAGACGGTTTATACTTCTTGTTTTGCAATATAAAGTAATAGTTTAAATACCTTAGTTGTTGAAGCGTAGTTGTTTGAGAAACTTAAAGGGTTACTGGAGCCTAAAAATTGGGAGGAATAAAATCTGAGATAAATATTCTTCGTAATGACCAAATTTTGTTACTATTCATTGCACGTCCTAAAATATAATAATCATTTGGGGTTCCAGATTAATAAAATTACCCTGAATACTTTAGTCAGATTTCTACAGCATTTAGTTTAGTTTCTATTTACTTTTCTTATTTTATTCTTACTAAATAATTTCCTTGATATAAGTCATGTTATCGAGTGGTAAATGTGTTCCTATAATATTATGAAATAGAATATATATAATTAGTTTATAAGTTTAATAAAAGACTTAAAATAGATGATACAGTGTCTTAGAATATTGGAACTGTGACGTTGAGAAACATTTGCTTGACTGTTCTGTAAAGTCAGTTATTAGAAACATTAATAAATACTTCTCTATCAGTCAGTGTCGGGATGTTGAGATATTACGTCACCAGATAAGACACTACAAGTTAATATGACGCAACAAGTCAAGGCACCACCAGTTATGTCGTAACCAGTCAAGGCACACGAGTTATGACGCCATTAACAGCGCCACCCTCTGTAAGTAGCAGAACTATATTTCATAAACAAAACCAAATTGGCAATATCTTATGTCTATTATTATTATTAGTAGTAGTAGTAGTAGTAGTAGTAGTAGTAGTAGTAGTAGTCTATATGTTAATCTATATTCTTCATTTTGTGAATTCATCTACGTCTGTAACTTCACACGACCTTACCCTTTATACGCACCTTTACGCCTCAATACCCACTCCACTAACACGACCAGACAACCTTAACGGCACCTTTGGTTATTTAATCCTGAGTCACACAAAAAAACATTAATTTTTCCCTTCCTACTTGTTTAGCTGCTCGCAGGTCAATGGGTCCCAGTCTCAATGGTTACCAATACTGGAGTCTATTTGTACTGGGGTCCATTAGTATTGTGGTCTATTAATACTGGGGCCCATTAATACTGGGACCCATTATTACTGGGACCCATTATTACTGGGACCCATTATTACTCGGACCCATTATTACTGGGACCCATTATTACTCGGATCCATTGTTACTGGGAAACATTATTACTGGGACCCATTATTACTGGGAAACATTATTACTGGGACCCATTATTACTAGGACCCATTATTACTGGGACCCATTATTACTGGGACCCATTATAACTAGGACTCATTATTACTGGGGACCATTAGAACTGGAGTCCATTATTACTGGGGGTCTTTATTACCGGAGCCCATTAGAACTGGGGGCCCATTAGACCTGGGGGCCCATTAGAACTGGGTACCGAGGTTGTGTGTCCAGCAAAACTTAACAGCTCCTCAATGTTGTGATAACCATTAGAGTGTTGAGGTGCTCTCTCTCTCTCTCTCTCTCTCTCTCTCTCTCTCTCTCTCTCTCTCTCTCTCTCTCTCTCTCTCTCTCTCTCATATGTTTTTGTGACAATTTATGATATAGTGTTATTAATGCCTTTATTTCATTACTATTAATATTATCTCAAATTGCATCATGATGTTTATTGTAGGAATGATAATTAACCTGAAAATAACACCATTGTTCTCTCAGTAGCATTGTTCTCTCAGTAACATTGTTCTCTCAGTAACATTGTTCTCTCAGTAACATTCATTATTAGTTTTATCATCATTTAACATCCACTACAATGTCTTTCTTGTCGTGGGAGGGGGTCAAGACTGCAGTAGGAGGAGGAAGGTGTTTCGTGTCCAAATAAGAACTGTGAGACGGAGACACAGAATGACCTGAATCTGGGTAAAAAAATTAATGCTGTTTGGTTCGTGATGTTCTTGAGACTTCATATCTGGGATGGCTGGCTCTCTGCTGGTCTCTACCTCAGTCGGGTGGAAGGTACTGTGTGTTTGGGTAGGGTTGGCTTGGGTAGGGTAGGGTTGGCTTGGTTTGGGTAAGGTTGGTTTGGGTAAGGTTGGTTTGGGTAGGGTTGGTTTGGGTAGGGTAGGGTTGGTTTGGGTAAGGTTGGTTTGGGTAGGGTTGGTTTGGGTAAGGTTGGTTTGGGTAAGGTTGGTTTGGGTTGGTTTGAGTGCTACAAAGATTAATTTATTTCCTTAAGTGGATATACCATCGTCTTCAAAGAGTTAAACATCATTCTCAAAGGGTTAAAAATTCATTCTTAAAGAGTTAAACCATCATCTTGAAAGGGTTAAACCATCATCCTTAAAAGGTAAAAAAAAAGTCATCCTCAGAGGGTTAATTTATCTCCTAACACAGATTTAGTAAACGCCAAGTAGCCAGCCAGTCATTAGAGTCAGTATTCGGCGTCACTCGGGCCAGACCATCTCGTGAGAAATCTTGAGACAGTCACTTGAATGTGTTGTTAATCTCGCAGTGGCCAGAGAAACATTTCACGTACGCGTCTTGGGCATTTTGGACCCAGTTTCTTCTTCCTTGTCTTATAGAGCAACCTGATCGTCCTCTCTCTCTTTCTCTCTCTCTCTGATCTTCCCCCTCTCCCTCCCCATATCCGCTATCCCTTCCCCTACCTCCCCTCCCTCCCTCCTCT
This sequence comes from Homarus gammarus, assembly GCA_958450375.1. Lineage (NCBI taxonomy): Eukaryota > Metazoa > Arthropoda > Malacostraca > Decapoda > Nephropidae > Homarus > Homarus gammarus. The sequence continues at coordinate 700,564 of CAUDMG010002954.1, read as the reverse complement.
CCCATCCCTACCAACTATCCATTCCCCTACTTCACCTTCCTCCTTGCTCTCCTCCCACACCCGCTACTCGCTATCCCTTGACGTCCCAAAAGCTCTAGTTATTCTTTCTTGTGTGCCTGAAAGGTCTCGTTCCTGCGTCCCACCACCGTCAGGAGGCATCTGTCAGGGGGGGGAGGGGGATCTTTTTTCTCAGCTTGGGAGATGAGTCGTCAGAATTCCTACGGGATGGTGGGTTTGGTTTGGTGAGAGTGGGTAGGTGGGTGAGTGAGTGGGTAGGTGGGTGAGTGGGTAGGTGGGTGAGTGGGTAGGTGGGTGAGTGAGTGGGTTGGTAGGTGAGTGGGTAGGTAGGTGGGTGAGTGGGTGGGTGAGTGAGTGGGTAGGTGGGTGAGTGGGTAGGTGGGTGAGTGGGTAGGTGGGTGAGTGAGTGGGTTGGTAGGTGAGTGGGTAGGTAGGTGGGTGAGTGGGTAGGTGGGTGAGTGAGTGGTTAGGTGGGTGAGTGGGTAGGTGGGTGAGTGAGTGGGTAGGTAGGTGGGTAGGTGGGTGAGTGGGTAGGTGGGTGGGTAAGCTAGAAGGTGGATGGGCAGGCAAGAGGGTGGGTAGAATGGGTAAGTGAGCGAGTACACCCTAACACACACACACACACACCCTGGCATACACACACATCCCAGCATACACACACACACTAGCGTGCATGTGTCAGACTTGGCGAGGCGATATCTGAAGACAATGATGAGTTAAGAGGTGAAGTCCTCGTTAAATGCTGCCCTTGTGTGTGTGTGTGTGTGGCCTCACTCTAATACCTAACTCGTGTTTTTCCGCGCGTTATTCTGGTAAAGTTAGGGCCTGCCTCCTCTCTCTCTCTCTCTCTCTCTCTCTCTCTCTCTCGTGTGTGTCAGGTATATGTGATAATATTGCATTTATTTCCACCTATAGTAAGAAGTGGGTTCAGTAGGTAATGTTTTAAAGGGTTCGTTGTTTTAAAGGGTTCGTTGTGTTAAAGGGTTCATTGATTTAAAGGGTTCGTTGTTTTAAAGGGTTCGTTGTTTTAAATGGTTCGTTCATTTAAAGGGTTCGTTGTTTTAAAGGGTTCGTTGTTTTAAAGGGTTCACTACATGCTTCGACACCACACAGTCAGTCAACAAGTTCTTAACACACACAGACACACACACACTCAGAGGGATAAGTGTGTTGTTACTACGCGTTATTCTATTTGTGTATCAACTGGTAACACTGTTTCTGTTACGCCAAAGTTTGTGTTACATTACGTGGTCTTGTTATTTTAAGGCGAGTTTGTGTTGAATTTGGACAGGTGAGATTGTGTTGATTTTTGGACAGGTGAGTTTGTCTTGAATTTGGACAGGTGAGATTGTGTTGATTTTTGGACAGGTGAGATTGTGTTGATTTTTGGACAGGTGAGTTTGTCTTGAATTTGGACAGGTGAGATTGTGTTGATTTTTGGACAGGTGAGATTGTTTACGAGTTGTTTTGTGTTATTTAGGCTATTGAACCGTGGGAAATGTTTTTGAGTCACTTTACCACCTTGTTTATTAGTGATGGATCGAAGGATTAGAAAGCGGATATAACTGTGTGAGTTTACTAATATTTAAGCATCTTAGTTTACGTTTAACCTGTCTGAACATCATGTTATGTTAGCGAGACTCAGTTGGCCGTGAGAATCTACATAGAAGATCAGGTCTTGTTGGGTTTGATAAATGATAAGTTTCTCGTAATGTTGTTACCTGGTTGATTTATTTTATTTACCTGTTCTGACCTGATTACCTGGAGTTGTGGTAATTAACTCACCTGTTATGGCACCTGGGGGACACAAACCCATATGATGTGTGTGTGTGTGTGTGTGTGTGTGGTGTCAGCATCTCAGAGTTACGGCTGCTCGTTCTTTGTTAAGGGTCGTTGGGCAAACCTAACTGCCCGTACTGGCGAAGAAAAAATGTTAGGTCTTCTTTTATTTTTTTTTTCCAACTTAGGTTCGTAAATCTTACCTGTGATGTTTATTGCTTCTGGAGATTGAGAAGATTGAATAAAATGGATCACCTGAAGAATCTCCACCCCAGCTTATATCACCTTATTATTTACCTAACCTAACCTAACCTAACCTAACAATAACCTAACCTGACCTAACCTAACCTCATCCCCTAAAATAGTGTTCGGATGGTAAGTCCTTAGGTAAAATAAGCTGGGCTGGAGATTCTTCAGGTGATCCAACATTAATTATTTTCACCTTTATATTTATTACCCAAATAAATAAGTAACAATAAATAACGAAAATAAGTATATAAAATTAATGGAAGTTTTAGTAAATAAATTTATATCTCTCGTTATTCATCAAAAAAATATTAATAGTTTTCACGACACACACACACCCACACACACACACACACACACCAGGTATTGACTCAGGTTGTCAAGAGGATTAAACACATCTTATTCCCATCAGGTAAAAGTTATTCCTACTTGAGATCTTCACTACTTGGTCTCCTCGTCACGTAGCTGCCACCTCCACCACGATATTGTTGTACATCAGTTGTGTGGCATTATCGCGTCGTCTCATAACTCAATGCAGAATAATGGTGTATTTTAGGGGGTGATGGCTAAGGTGTTTTTGTCTGGGGATGTTTTGACGTGTATGTAATATTAACTTATGTGTGTGTGTGTGTGTGTGTGTGTGTGTGTGTGTTTACATATTGGACACGAGGAACCACAAAGACTAGAGGTTCTCACACCCACCTTTAGGGACGCCAAGGTCAAGTACCAATAAGAGAGGGTCACCGACTCACACATTCTAACACCCTCCCTGTCATTCGTACTGCACGGATGGTCACCCTCCACGATCATTCTCATTAAATACGTGTATAATTGAATGTTGTATTACTCGTGTGTGAAGGCTCTTGACTTTGATTCTTCTTCTTGTCTTAGAGATAAAGACGCTTATGTGAGGTTATGATAATTAGTGTGTACGTGTTAAGACAGGTAATTAGTGTGAATATGTTAATTAATACAGGTAATCTGGAGGTTAGAGATATAGTGTGTGTGTGTGTTTTGTCTTAGTAAAGGTAGAAGTATGTAATGTTTCTTATAGTAATTAGTGTGTACGTGTTAATACAGGTAATTAGTATGAATATGTTAATTAATACAGGTAATCTGGAGGTTAGAGATATAGTGTGTGTGTGTGTTTTGTCTTAGTATAGGTAGAAGTATGTAATGTTTCTTATAGTAATTAGTGTGAATGTTTTTATACAGGTAATTACAGGTGTGTTAGTGTATTAGTTAGGAATAATAATTACGGATGAGATCTTAAAAGTTTGTTCTTCATAAATTACGAAAGAAGTGGTTGATAGCTCGACTTTTACTCATAAATATTCATAATTTTTTGCTCATAAGTTTGTAGGCTATAACTCACAGCAACTAAGTTCAATTTACTCATAAAAGTTATTTTAAAGATATTATAATTGCCCCTTTTCTTCCTCATAAACCGTAAACCTTCCCCCCTAAACCATCATTACTGGACTTCCTTTCCCCATGAAAACCATTTCCCAAACCCATTATAATTGCCCATCCAAAACCTCCTCCTTTCTCTCCCTCATAATGCCCCCGACTTCCACTCTCTTGCCCATTAACATTACCCTAAAAACACACGTATTGCCCACCATTGCCCACCTCTTGTTCATTAAAAAGATGCCCACTCAGCCCTCGTGCCCAATATGCCCCTCTCTCATGGGCAATAAAACCATCGTCGAGTCTGTATAAATTATTTTCGTCTCAATTGCCCCTTTCCCCCCTCCCCCTTCCCCCCCCCCTCCCCTTATTTTTTTTTTTAGGTTGCCAAAATTTGTGGCCTTAAAAGCTGGCCAATGTGGTGTCCTTTTGGGTGTTATGTGGTGGAGGGGGGAGAGAGGGGGAGGAGTGGGTGGGGGAGGGGGGGAGGGGAGGGGGAGGAATGGGTGGGGGAGGAGTGGGGGGGGGGGCAAGAGACAGAGGGAGAGGTGGGAGAGAGAGTAAGAGTGAGATAAAAGGGGAGGACACACACACACACAGACAGACAGACACATACACAAACAGACAGACAGACAGACAAACAGACAGACAGACAGACAAACAGACAGACAGACATAAATAAACGACCATCAACCTACACCCAGTTTCCTTTAAGATCATACAAAGAAATACTAAAAAAAACACACAAAAAAAAAACAACAACATATCATAAACCACTTGCGTCATGCCCCCCGGGACTAACTACCCAACTACCCTGTTTAATTGCCCTGTTTATACGTCTCTTAACTACCATATGTTTTGTTGCCATTGTATTTATTGTTGTTACATAAGTAGTGGAAGTACATAATTTGGATTGAGATAGAGAGAGAGAGAGAGAGAGAGAGAGAGAGAGAGAGAGAGAGAGAGAGAGAGAGAGAGAGAGAGATATAATCAATTCACCCAATGCACGCTGCTGTATAAAGGCCAGTCACTATTCTTCAACCTTCTCTCAATATATATTTAACTCCCACCTTGTCACTGTATTTAATCCTCGTATTTGTACTCTAATTAATTCTTTCCTCTGAGTTAACGATTAAATATAACATTTTTAAGGTTAGATTAAGTGTGTGTGTGTGTGTGTGTGGTGTGTGGTATTGTAACTAGTACAGGTGTAGATACTAGTACAGGTATAGATACTAGTACAGGTATAGATACTAGTACAGGTACAGATACTAGTACAGGTACAGATACTAGTACAGGTATAGATACTAGTACAGGTACAGATACTAGTACAGGTATAGATACTAGTACAGGTATAGATACTAGTACAGGTACAGATACTAGTACAGGTACAGATACTAGTACAGGTACAGATACTAGTACATGTATAGATACTAGTACAGGTACAGATACTAGTACAGGTATAGATACTAGTACAGGTACAGATACTAGTACAGGTATAGATACTAGTACAGGTATAGATACTAGTACAGGTATAGATACTAGTACAGGTACAGATACTAGTACAGGTATAGATACTAGTACAGGTATAGATACTAGTACAGGTACAGATACTAGTACAGGTATAGATACTAGTACAGGTACAGATACTAGTACAGGTATAGATACTAGTACAGGTATAGATACTAGTACAGGTACAGATACTAGTACAGGTATAGATACTAGTACAGGTACAGATACTAGTACAGGTACAGATACTAGTACAGGTACAGATACTAGTACAGGTATAGATACTAGTACAGGTATAGATACTAGTACAGGTATAGATACTAGTACAGGTATAGATACTATTACAGGTATAGATACTAGTACAGGTGCAAAAATTCCCTAATAACCCCAACACATAACACTACCTCCAATTAAGAGGTAACATCAGGTATTACATCATAATGCCTCCACTCCTTACCAACCCCACCCCCGCTACCCCCCACACCCCACCCACACCCCCCACACACCCCTCCACACACCCCCCACACCCCCATCTCCCCACTCCGCACACACCCCACACCCCCACCTCCCCCCCACACCCCCACACATATCAGCATAACAAACACCTCAGATCATCACCTCAGTCGCCCCCCCAAAAAACAATCTGAGACTTCTGAGGGGGGGGGGGGGGGAATTAAGGAGGTGAGGGGTGGAGGGATAGGAGGGGTATGGAATGCAGGTGGAGGAGAGAGGGAAGGAGTGGGTGATGGAAGGAAGGGATGGATACAGTTAGAGGGAGGAAAAGAAGAGAGAGGGAGGAAGAGGATTGGAGAGAGAAGGGAGGGAAGGAGGGAGTGACGGAAAGGAACAGGGGGAGAGTGGGGGAGAGTGGCTGAAGAGAGGAGGGGTTAGAGGTAGGGGGGGGGACTGGCTCGCGTAAAGGAGGGGGGGGGGACTAGAGTGAAGGAGGAGAGAGGGGAGGGAGGGAGGGAGGGAGGGACTAGTTCAAGTAGAGAGAGGAGGAGGGAGGGAGGGGGTGTACCTGTCCAAGGTGATCAGCTCGGCGGGCAGGTAAGTAACCTCGCCACGGGCCACTGTCACGGTCAAGGTCACGACCGTGTCTTTCCCACTCAGTGGTGTGGCGGACAGACAGACAGACAGACAGACACAAACATACACTCACACAAACACACAAACATTCACACACACACAGAAAAACACACACATGTACACGAGTAATACAAACGTCACGAGACAACGTACACACGCCGAGGTGGACCTTGGCTGGAGTCCAAGGATTCGACTCTCACTTGTTCCTCATAGACAGACACACAGACAGACAGACAGACAGACAGAAAACAAAAACAAAGCAAAGACAATAATGATATCAATAACAACAACCAAAAAAAATGAAAATTAACAGAAACAAATGCGAGGATAAGGCAGCAGTAGTAGTAGTAGTAGTAGTAGTAGTAGTAGTAGTAGTAGTAGTAGTAATAGAAGTAGTAGTAGTAGTAGTAGTAGTAGTAGTAGTAGTAGTAGTAGTAATAGAAGTAGTAGTAGTAGTAGTAGTAGTAGTAGTAGTAGTAGTAGTAGTAGTAGTAGTAGTAATAATAATAATAATAATAATAATAATAATAATAACAACAACATTAAAATCATCTGAACGAAAAAAAAAAAAAACTACAAAAGAAAATTAAAATCACTACTAAATAAAAGTAATAAGATACACCATCAATAATCATACACTTTTTTTCATATTATTTCACTCACATCGTTAACAATAAACTCTGAATCGTAATATTTCTCATTATTGGAACCGGTTTTAAGGAGACCTGACTGAACTTGGGTGAAAAATCCGGGTTTTTCTTTTAAGGTAAATCTCTGTTTAATATCTCACTAATTGTTATAGGGATTTGGGGATTTATGGGTGAGGATTATCGGTTGTTCTTTAATTGTTCTTGTTATTTTGTTCTTGTTCTTTGACTTGTTCTTTTTCTTCTTCTTCCTCCCCCCCTCTCTCTCTCTCTCTCTCTCTCTCTCTGTGGCATGACATATCAGACACAGGTTGAATGGTCTGCACACACACACACACACACACACACAGAGAACAAATGCCTCTTAGAAAACATTATGTAAATTAGTTCAATGACGAGAGTGAACATTAAAATGAACATTACGTCTTTTACTTGTGAGTTAATAATACCTGGCTATTTGCTAGTTCATAAGCTACTAGTATGTGTCGTAGGTTAATACTCAAGAATTACTGAGTCTTGAGGGATAATACTTGAGAATTATTGAATCTTGAGTGATAATACTTGAGAATTATTTGGTGTTGAAGGATGATACTCAAGAATTATTTGGTGTTGAAGGATAATACTTGAGAATTATTTGGTGTTGAAGGATGATACTCAAGAATTATTTGGTGTTGAAGGATAATACTTGAGAATTATTTGGTGTTGAAGGATAATACTCCGGAATTATTTGGTGTTGAAGGATAATACTTGAGAATTGTTTGGTGTTGAAGGATAATACTTGAGAATTATTTGGTGTTGAAGGATAATACTTGAGAATTGTTTGGTGTTGAAGGATAATACTTGAGAATTATTGAATCTTGAAGGATAATACTCGAGAATTATTGAATCTTGAGGGATAATACTCGAGAATTATTTGGTGTTGAAGGATAATACTCGAGAATTATTTGGTGTTGAAGGATAATACTTGAGAATTATTTGGTGTTGAAGGATAATACTCCGGAATTATTTGGTGTTGAAGGATAATACTTGAGAATTGTTTGGTGTTGAAGGATAATACTTGAGAATTATATGGTGTTGAAGGATAATACTTGAGAATTGTTTGGTGTTGAAGGATAATACTTGAGAATTATTGAATCTTGAAGGATAATACTCGATAATTATTGAATCTTGAGGGATAATACTCGAGAATTATTTGGTGTTGAAGGATAATACTCGAGAATTATTTGGTGTTGAAGGATAATACTTGAGAATTATTTGGTGTTGAAGGATAATACTCCGGAATTATTTGGTGTTGAAGGATAATACTTGAGAATTATTGAATCTTGAGTGATAATACTTGAGAATTATTTGGTGTTGAAGGATAATACTCGAGAATTATTTGGTGTTGAAGGATAATACTCCGGAATTATTTGGTGTTGAAGGATAATACTTGAGAATTATTTGGTGTTGAAGGATAATACTCCGGAATTATTTGTCTTTCATCAATAATAAAAAAAATAATAAAAAAAATAATACTAGTTTATTCTTACTTATATAAAAATTTAATACCTATTTTCATTCCAACTAACCAAAAGAAATTCTTATATATCTAATTAACTCACTAATCTAATATTTAATCCTATATAATCTACTCCCAGGTTCTACTTAATCTACTGTATAATAGACTCAATCCTGTAATCTACCCTGACCTGTAATCTATCCTGACCTGTAACCTACCACACTCCTCTTACAGGTCGTGACTCCATGTACGATAACTTTTCCTCCTCCGGTACGACATCGAATCAAAACAAACCCCGATCATTACCGCAGCGTTGGTGAGTATTATATATATTTTTGTTATTAATAGTTTGTGTAATATAAAGTAGAGAGAAAAAAGTATATAATTAAAAGAGGGCCAAGAGTTTAGTTTGATATTGTTTGAAGGTAGTTAGTTGTATAAGATGGGTAGTTAAGACATGGTTATTATATAGATCGAAATACCTTGTACTGTACTGTTTTTGGTCTTCGTTCTCTCTTAAGATTCTGTTTATTTTTTTGTCTGTTTGTCTGTCTGTTGTAGAGGGACGGGGGGGAGGGGGTGTTTGAGTTTCGTTTGCCAGCTCTATGAATGTTACCTTCTCGTTCCCTCGTTCCCTCGTTTAACCTCCCTCCCTCTCCCTCGTTCCCTCCCTCCCCCGTTCCCTTCTTCCATTAACTCTTCCCTCCCTCCATCCTAATACCTTCTCTTTCCTCCCTCCCTGAACCTCTTCTTTCCTCCGTTTCCTTTCTTCTCTCCTGCACTCATTCCTCCCTTCCTTCTCCTCTCCATTTCCCTCCTTCCTTCCTCCTCTCTATTCCTTTCCTTCTTCCTCCCAACCCTCCCTCTCAACACCCCCTCACCTCACACCCCCTCACCTCCCCCCCCACCTTCTCTACGGAGCCAAGAGAGGTTTATGTTACCTGTAATTACCTTAATTCTACCTGATTCAAATAAGTAACACGGCAACATCACCTTGTATTATTATTATTATTATTATTATTATTATTATTATTATTATTACACAAAAGCCTAACGCGGAAAGTACAAAATTGTTCGCCTTATTCTGCTAATTTGGAAAGACCGTATGACCTGAGACCCTGGGACCTGAAACAAGTACCCGAACCCACAGAGATCAGAAACTTGAAATAGGAACCAGAGACCTGACACAAGGACCTGAGACCTGACACAAGAACCAATAGACACAAGGATCTGAGACCTAGCACAAGGACCTGAGACCTGAAAGAGAGGACGAGGGACCCAGGAGGTAGACTTGAGGGACGCCGCAAGATTGTCTGGAGGTCAGGTTCAAGGCCTCCGCGACCGGTTTAGCTACAGTGGTCATGAGGGCCGCGGTGTGGGACCTCTCATACCCGTGTCTTCCCAGCGATGACCTCACCCGCCTGACCTGAGCTGAGGGACACGTGACGGTGACCTGAGAGATTCGTAGTGGTGACCCTACCTTACCTGCCTGACCTGAGCTGGGAGACACGTGACACTGATGACGGTGACCTGAGAAATGCGTGGTGGTAACCTAACCTAAGCCTAACTTAACTCTACCTATCGCCACCACGAGCGATGAATAACGCCTGGCACTAACTCAGAATGATACGCCTTATAGAAGCTACAGCATAATGGAAGGTCGTTTGTCTTCTGTGTACCTGGGTGGAACACGAACGTCTGTCTGCCAGTGTTGTCTGTAAAGTGCCTGTGGTGGCGTTGAGAGAGAGAGAGAGAGAGAGAGTAACTATAATACACATATATACACGTATACGTCATCTCCACATGAAGTAATCGGAGAAGGAAAAAAAAAATAATCGAATGAGTCATCGTAGGATTTGTTTAAGAAGGATTTGATCCGGCTTGAAGCATGGAAGCCTCTCTCTCTCTCTCTCTCTCTCTCTCTCTCTCTCTCTCTCTCTCTCTCTCTCTCTCTCTCTCTGCATCCCAACGTAATACTTGCACACTTAAGCACACACACACACACACACACACACACACCCTACAATTAACCTGTAACCTGTTATGTAATATGTACAGCTTATACAGGTAATGGGTTCTTATTTTCGCATTGCTTATTATATACACAACTAATACATAATACACAACTAATACATCATACATAGTACACACAATACATCATATATAGCACACATCATACATAATACACACAATATATCATACATAGTACACATAATACATCATACATACAATACTATTCATCATACTTAGTACACATAATACATCATACAAGACATACATCACACACCATATACAACATACACCAATACAAATGTACACGGGAGGTAAATTTTTCCTAATTTGACAGTCGCGCCATTTTTTTCTGTGCCATTGTGCCATTTTACTGTGCCATTGTGCCATTTTACTGTGCCATTGTGCCATTTTACTGTGCCTTTGTTTCATTCTTCCTGTGCCATTGTGCCATTTTTCCTGTGCCATTGTGCCATTTTATACTGTGCTATTTTTTCCTGTGCCATTGTGCCATTTTACTGTGCCATTGTGCCATTTTACTGTGCCATTGTGCCATTTTACTGTGCCATTGTGCCATTTTTCCTGTGCCATTGTGCCATTTTATACTGTGCTATTTTTTCCTGTGCCATTTTACTGTGCCATTGTGCCATTTTACTGTGCCGTTGTGCCATTTTTCCTGTGCCATTGTGCCATTTTATACTGTGCTATTTTTTCCTGTGCCATTGTGCCATTTTACTGTGCCATTGTGCCATTTTTCCTGTGCCATTGTGCCATTTTCCTACCTTCACAAAGACCACCGCGTGTCAGGTATCAGTTATTTCCCATCACCTGCCCAGGTATTGACAGGTTTGTACAGTTTCTTATGGTAAAAAAAAATATTAATATTAACCACGAAACACGAAGCAAGTTTTGTAAGATCAAGTGTAAAGTGTTAAGTGTATCTGCCCGGTGTTGCTCTCTCTCTCTCTCTCTCTCTCTCTCTCTCTCTCTCTCTCTCTCTCTCTTATTAAAGTGAGAGAGAGAGAACAATTGAAGACGTTCATTATCCCCCAGTACAACAGAACACTACCTCCAAACACCTGTGTCCTCACCATAACCAGGTAAGACAGCCTCCAACACCTGTACTAAGACCCATCAGACACGGCCCAGCAGGTGATCGTGTCTTGTGACCTTTAAACACCTATTAAGTTGTCAACACACTGTGCCTCTCCCTCACACATCTTACAGTACCAAGTGACGTCTCTTCTCTCTCTGTGTAGGGGTAGCGGGGGGGGGGGGGTTAGGAAGAGAAGAGGGTAAAGGGAGGAGGAGGAGAAAGGTAGATAGGGGGGGGAACAGGAGGAGGAGGAAGGGTTGAGGGGGAGTAGAGACATGCTGCTTGTTCAGTGTGTGTGTGTAAATGGTTCTCAAGGCGGGTTCATTATATCCACAGGTAACTACTACGCTACCTGGGCTGTTTTTATTTACGGCTGCTATAAAAATTTGATCTCTCTCTCTCTCTCTCTCTCTCTCTCTCTCTCTCTCTCTCTCTCTCTCTCTCTCTCTCTCTCTCTCTCTCTCTACCACAACCATTCCTTCTTAAGCAACTATTATCCACGCCGTGATCCGTTAACTCTCAAGATATAACCACACACATTATCCAATCACTTATGAGGTTCCAAAATCCTTATCCTAGACCGGCTAATCACCAGCTGAGTGAGGCGCCGGACAGGTAAATATCCAGCGATTGATGATTTAAATTCCACCTGTTTGAGTTTATTTGGGTGATCATCTACTAGAGACTGCTTGACTATTATGTAAACTAGGCAATAAGACTTAGGTAGGCATTATGTCTCGTGGGGGATTATCAGGTGTTTGGGTACAGGTAAAATCAGGTGAGATCTCTACGGTGTGTGTGTGTGTGTGTGTGTGTGTCCCCCTGGTTCACACAGGTCAGACAGGCCACAGTTGTAATAACGGGACAGCAATTGATGATCCGTGGATTGGATTACCATAAGCAAAGTCATGAACTGTCTAATGATCCCTCCCTCCCTTCCTAATTCCTCCCCTACTAATGCTTCCCTTAATCCCTTCCCTCCCAATCTTCCATTCCTCTAATCTGTCTCCCCCTATTCCCCTAACCCCGAATCACTCCTCACCTCTCTCTCTCTCTCTCTCTCTCTCTCTCTCTCTCTCTCTCTCTCTCTCTCTCTCTCTCTCTCTCTCTCTCTCCCCCTCTCTCTCTCTCTCTCGTTAACTATTCAACACAGGTAAATTAGTAATCATCTTCCAATTGTGTCGAATAAAGAGATTAAACTGACACCTGAAATAAACTCTTTTTTTCTATATTATTCAACGTTTCATAAAATTTCATTCTCACTTCACATTATATACAGAGTTGCTGGTGAACGATGGACGTGTGGATGTGAACCTTAATACTGAGACACACACACACACACACACACACACACACACACAGGAAACAGTCCCTCATTTATTATGCAAAAAATATTCACATTTTATTTGAGCATTTCAGTCAAAATTTCCCTCTGACGTGACGACACTTCCTGCTGGTGTGTGTGGGTATGTGTGTGTGTGGGTATGTGTGTGTGTGGGTATATGTGTGTGTGTGTGTGTGTGTGTGTGTGTGTGTGTGTGTGTGTGTGATATTATCTTCGAAATTTACTCCCTAGAATTTGCTTGGGAATTGCCTTAACTTGTCCAACAAATTCTCGCGGCGTCCCCAGGAAGAATTTGTAGAGTCATGTCACACAATTTAGTTTCTGTTAGCGGCATCTGTTGTTTATATCGTCCCTGTTGGCTAGTGTCTGTTAGCGGCATCTGTTGTTTATATCGTCCCTGTTGGCTAGTTTCTGTTGATATAGTAAAAATAATGACACTTAATATTAGTACTTGTAATAATGATAATAACGTTGATAGTAGTAATAATGACGATACTACTACTACTACTACGACTAATAATAATAATAATAATAAATCCTAACAAAAAATATAAAAAAATACAGTAAAAAAAATAATACTGAAAATAAACCAAGTGAAGCAGGTAACCCACACCTTGTACGGTACATATTTGAACACGTTATGTGTACCTGTGGTTACCTGGGAAACGCTTTTGACAATATGCAAATTAGTACAGGGTCAAGCAAGCAGGATTTATCATCCCCCCGTGTACGTCTAGTTGTGTTGTGTGTGTGTGTGTGTGTGTGTGTGTGTGTGTGTTTGGTGTCAGTTTACATGTTTATGGATAGCGGTTCACATTCTTAAACAACTGGTATGACATCTTGAGTCTAGATACGGTGGTTTTATCATCACGTACGACATTTTAATTTTATTTTGTACGATAATTTATCTTTCAGTACGATAGTTTAATATTAAGGTCTGGTGATGTAGCGCATTTGTGCGATAACTTAACCTCAGGAAATGATATCTTAACCCACGCTTATGATAACAGCATTCGATATACGATAACACACCTACCATAACGATAACTTAACCTCAGGGACGATACTTCATCTCAATATTCAAGGTGTGTTGTGTGGATACAGCTCTCGCCTCTTGTTCTAGGGGTCGGTGGTTCGATTCCAATGCAGGCGCTCCCAGTTCACCCAGCTGTAAATGGGTACCTAAGTTTACAATTTATAGAGAGAAACAGCTACATTATGAACACACATGGCTGACAATACTAAACCCCATGGCATCGAAATATTAAAAAAAGTCGATTAAAGAAGAACAAAGAAATATGATCATAAACAATAAACAACAAAAGGAACTACGAGAGTAAGCAATAAACAAGAACTCCAACAATAAACAACTTCACAAGACGTATCTCAACACGAAATCTCAATAAACAAACCACGTATCTACTAAACATTAAAGCACTACAAAATGACACTAATAATCTACTGAGATACATTGTTGTGGAACATTATTTTTTTTTTTATGGGTGAATCTTTAAGAATCCGGACTCGAGACAGTTACACGAACGGCGGGAGAAAAACATCAACAAAGGCGACGATGAACTGAGCTGCGGCATAAATCGTTTTGTTAATGGCGAACTCGCAGATGGGCGGCGGCTGTGTCTATGACTGGCATTTTTGGTGCTATTGTTGCCAGGTCGAGGAGCTGGTGTGATTGGCTGCCACCGAACGAGCAAAGCAAAGTAACAAGTACAGGTGAGGAGGTGGTGTTGACGGTGTTAATGGACAGGTGTTACGGGAAGGTTTGTTGTTGTTGAGGGGGGGCTTAGGATAGTCTTTTTGGTCTATCTGTCTGACGGCGTTGTTGTAAGATGAATGAATCCAGAATATTGCAACAGCGTCTACTGCTTTGGGTTCACGAATCTGAATCTCTCGAGGGGGGGGGGGGTTCGTGGAGCAGCGGGTAGAGGCAAACATGACTTAAGTAGTTGACTATATTAACGAATGGTCACGGGTTCGATTCCCTCTATTGTATACGATCACCTCTGTACTGGGTAGGGAAGGAGTTAACTGGACATACACACACACACACACCAGTGATCCGGCCTCTGTGTATGTGTTACTGGCCAGAAATGAGAACGACTGAGTGTTTGAATGTGTGTGTGGGTGTTTAGTAGTGAAAGGGGGTGCTGGAGGTAAAGTGCGTGAGGCTAGAAGGGTGTGGGGTGTGTGTGTGTGAAGTGCGTGAGGCTAGAAGAGTGTGTGTGTGTGTGTGAAGTGCGTGAGGCTAGAAGAGTGTGTGTGTGTGTGAAGTGCGTGTGGCTGGAAGAGTGTGTGTGTGTGTGAAGTGCGTGTGGCTGGAAGAGTGTGTGTGTGTGTGAAGTGCGTGAGGCTGGAAGTGTGTGTGCGTGATGTGTGTGTGCGTGAGGCTGGAAAAGTGTGTGTGTGAAGTGCGTGTGGCTGGAAGTGTGTGTGCGTGATGTGTGTGTGACTGGAAGTGTGTGTGCGTGAGGCTGGAAAAGTGTGTGTGTGAAGTGCGTGAGGCTGGAAGAGTGTGTGTGTGTGTGTGTGTGTGAAGTGCGTGAGGCTGGAAAAGTGTGTTTGAAGTGTGTGGAACATAGTGGAAGACATTATAGGCGACAGAAACAATTACTTTAAGAATAATGACAAAATCTCTCTCTCTCTCTCTCTCTCTCTCTCTCTCTCTCTCTCTCTCTCTCTCTCTCTCTCTCTCTCTCTCTCTCTCTCTCTCTCTCTCTCTCTCACCTGTCGTACAAGCATCAACCACCCCCTAATGAACAAGGTAATTTAGGCTGGGAAGAAACAGTGTGTGTGTGGTGAAGGTAAAGCTAATTACCTCCGCCGTTTACCTGAGCAATAGGTATAAGAACATCAATTAACACCTGTCACCCTTGGTCGTTATAAAACTCTCTCGTTAAGACTCTTTTTTTTTATTTCTTGTTTGTTTTCGTAGTTTATTTGCTTGTTTTGATTGTTTAGCTACTTGTTTTCTTTGTTTATTTCCTTGTTTTTTATTTAACTTGTTCTTTGTTTATTTGTTTTGCTTGTTTATATCTTTATTTCCTTGTTCTTTGTTTATTTTCTTTTTTCTTTGTTTAATTTCTTTGTTTTCCCTTATTAGTTTTCTTCTTTGTTTTTGTTCGTTTATTTGTTTACTTGCTTTATTTATATGATTTTTTTTTTATTTATTATCAAAATGTTTAGTCACAAAAACATGTAATTTTCTTGTCATTTTTTTGTCTTATGGAAGAATTGGGATAAAGTGTTCAATATTTGGTAGTGCACTTATGGGACACTTATACCAGTAGTACTTATACATAAACCTGTACTTACTTATACTTCTATTTACACTTATACGTAATCGATAATAATTTTGTGTGGAGTTGTTTCTGTGTTAAGTATTTAATAAGTGTTTTTGAAAGGTGTGATTTAGGTTAGCTTAGGTTAGGTTGGGTTGAGTTAGGTTAGGTTAGGTTAGGTTAGGTAGGGTTGAGTTAGGTTAGAAAAGGCTAGGTTAGGTTAAGGTGTTGTTGGGTTAGGTTATTTTGGATTGGGTTAGGTTTGGTTGGGTTAGGTATGGTTGGGTTGGGTTAGGTATGGTTGGGTTGGGTTAGGTATGGTAGAGTTGGGTTAAATATGGTTGGGTTGGGTTAGGTATGGTTAGATTAGATTAGATTAGATTAGGTTACCACGCCACCATAACCCAGACACAAAATTCACCCATACAACCAAAACAACACAACCAACCCACCAACATGATATATCAACCAACCACCACACACTCACCGCTCGTTATCCACCTTCCTCTGGTCTCGTGGGTCCGGGTGTCGTGAAACACTTACTGTACACCGAGAGGGATAATCCGCGGTGTAAATCAAGGGTGTAAATGCTTTGTAAATAATTGTTGTTAAGAGTTATAGGTGAAGCTGAGAACGAAAATGTTGAATGAGTTGAGATTAATGGCTTCAACCTTAGTGGGGGGAGGAAGGGTGTTTTGTGGGGGGTGTTGGGGTGTGGTGGGGGTGTTTATGGGGGTGTGGGGGGTGTTTGGGTGTGGTGGGGGTGTTTATGGGGGATGGGGGTGTTTGTGGGGGTGTGGTGGGGGTGTTTGTAGGGGTGTGGGGGTGCTTGTGGGGGTGTGGGGGGTGTTGGGGTGTGGTGGGGGTGTTTATGGGGGTGGGGGTGTGTGTGGGGGGTGTAGGTGGATGTGGGGATGTGGATGAGTTTGTGTATATGTGTGTGTGTAGAGTTGGGTTTAAATTTTATTAGTATATGTATAAATGTAATGTATATAAGTAAATTAATATATACTGTACACCTGGATGTTTACACGTAACTCACGACCCGGAAATAGTGAACTCAACTCAGCTGACAGAGGTGAAGGATGGGTAGATTAGCAGTTTTATCAAGATTACTCAGGTATTAAATCTTCTTAAGTAATATTTGTAAAGATCACTTAGCGTTAACGACTGCGGGAACTCTCTTAGCGTATAGAAAAATAACTTGGAGCAGAAGCAGCTTTCGAGTGTGACTATTTTATTTTTATTTTTTTTTTAATTAACAGTAAAAGTAAGATTGTGTTTATGTTTTTATTTTAAGTTGATTTTACGATAAGATTAATTAATTATTTTTTTTAGGGAGAATATTTGGATTTAAATTTTTTTATGGATTCGTGGAAAAATATTTGATCTTACGATTTTTTGGGAGAGGAAGTTAAAAAAAAAAATACTGGAATGTTTTGGAAGATGTAAAGTTAAAAAAAATAGTATTACGATAAAAAAAAAGTTGTGAAAACATTTATAATGAATGGGTGCGTGACGTCATATCTTGAATGGGTGCGTGACGTCATATCTTGAATGGGTGCGTGACGTCATATTTTGAATGGGTGCGTGACGTCATATCTGTAAACAATTGTGTCGAGTACTTACACCACTCATTACTCTCTCTCTCCCTCCCCACACCACATACCCCCACACTCCACACCCTAACCCACACCCTCATACCCCCACACACCCTAACCCACACACCACATACCCCCCCCCCCCACACCCCCACAAAACAGAGGAGGAGGGAAGGAAATCGTGACTTCCTGGTCGTCAACTCAATTCAGTGCCAAGGTAGTGGAGGAGGAAGAAGATGACACAGAATAAGGATTAAGATGATAAAGAAGACACAATGAAGATAATATGATAAAGGAGGGAATAATGATGATAATAGGAGGAGGAGGGGGGGTGGAGGAGAGATAGATTGATGGTGAAATTGGTGAATGAGGAAAGGATAGTGGATGATGGATAGATTGGTGGGACTGGGATGGATTGGTGGGTTAGGTTTGGTTAGGTTAGGTTTGGTTTGGTTTGGTTAGGTTTGGTTAGGTTAGGTTAGGTTAGGTTAGGTTAGGTTAGGTTTGGTTTGGTTTGGTTGTCTTTGTATTTTACTGTCGCTTTCCACACTTTGTCTGGGCAAGAAGAAGAAGAACAAGAAGAAGAACAAGAACAAGAAGAAGATCAAGAACAAGAACAAGAAGAAGAAGCAACAACAATAACAAGAAGATACAAAGGATATAACAAAAAATCGTGAAGAATTATTACGAACGACAAAGACAGTGTGAAGAAACTCGTGATAAAAGTGGAAATAAAAGATAACAGATGAAGACGTGACACCTGCAATACAATCCGATTACGAATGACGTGAGTGAAGGAGAATCATGATAAAGGTGTGAAGAGAGAGAGGGAGAGAGAGAGAATGAGAGAGGGGGGGGGGGGTAAATTATCTGTGTTTGTATGTCCGTGAGAAGGAAAATAGTGATAAAGTGAGGGTAGAGGTAGACACAGAGAGGGAGTGAGGACGTGATAAACTATACGAAGCAACGAAGAGAAAAAAATATCAAGGAAGAAGAGTCAAGCGTAGGGAAGGGTGATGACGTCAGCTTCTTCGTCTTCCTTCTTCCCCCCCCCCCTCCCTCCCCAGCAAGGTCATTCTCTACTCCCCCTTCGTCCAAAATTTCCCCCTCCCCCTCCCACGTTCCTTCCGTCCCCCTTACCCCCTCCCATTTCACCCTTTCCATCTCCCCTATTTTCCTCCCCCACCCCTTCACACCCCCTCTTCCCTCCCCCCTCCCCCCACAACCCTCCCCCCCCCACATCCCTCCCCCCCACAAATCCGGATAATGGCGTTAATATATAAGTACACAAGGAAGAGGAGGAAGAAGAAGGAGGAAGAGGAGGAGGGTGGAAGAAGGAGGAAGAGGAGGAGGAAGGAGGAGGAGGAAGAGGAAGGGGAGGGTGGAAGAAGGAGGAAGAGGAGGAGGAGGAGGAAGAAGAGGTGAGGTAAGGGAAGGCCATGGTCGTTTATACAGGTGAGATCACGACTTCTGCCTTAATGAGGGGAGGGAGAAGGGCACACCTGAGACGCATGGTAATGTATGGTAGCTTAGGTAAGAGTATGGTAGTGCATAGTAGCTTGGGTAAGATGAGGATGGTAGTGTATGGTAGCTTGAATGAGAGGAGTATGGTGTATAGATAAAACAACTGACAGACGATAAGTAACAAATTAAAAGAATTGACGAACGATAAACGACAGAAAACTATAGACGACATAAACAATTGACGAACGATAAACATTACTATAGATGACATAAACAATTGACGAACGATAAACATTACTATAGATGACATAAACAATTGACGAATGATAAACAGAAAACTATAGATGACATAAACAATTGACGAACGATAAACAAGAAAACAAAAGATGAAGCGTAATAAAAGAATCTGATTTGAGAACTTTGCCACATTGAGATATTTACTAATTATGTTCTACCGCCAAGGCCGTAACACAACCCGGTATTAATGAGCGGCTGTCACACCTCCCTCATACAACAGGCTGAAGTGTGTGTGTGTGGATAGGTGGGTGGGTGGGTGGATGGTGTTGTGAAAGATGCTAATTGTTCTTTTGTTGTTACTGTAGTGCAGGGTAACATACACACACACATATTCATGCACGTACAGTACATCCTTGTATACTTACATACAAACTCGTAGGTACATACTTACATACATACATACATACATACATATTTCATAGTTGCACATATACAAATGAGAACATATCAGTTTTATTGCTAATTAATACAGGTAATAATCAATTAAGTTTACATATGAACGTATGGACAGGTGAGAATCGAGAGATAATTTATACACAGGTAAAGGGGGGGGGGGTTAAGTTAGGTGTTGTTGTGTCGTGATATTACAAACAAGAAGATACCGTGTGTGTGTGTGTGTGTGGTGACTCAGTAAGGGTAGGTGCGTGAGAACCAGGACCTCACCAGCTATGTGGGTGTGTTGGGTGGGATGGGTTAGTGTGGGTGTGTTGGGTGGGATGGTATGTATGTATGTATGTATGTATGTATGTATGTGTGTATGTATGTATGTTACCTCCCCTTAGAGAGAACAAAACTCAGAACACCCTCAAGGGAAATTTGTTCTCACGGTGACGTTCAGAACTGTTGAAGAAACGTGACGGTAATGAGTCATTATCACAGGTAAAAATATTAAACAGTGAGACACGTAACTAGTTCTGGAAAATGTAATTGTCAAGGTAACAGGTGATGTCACTTGAGGGAAGGAGGTAGAGGAAGTTGTCAGAGGGAGAGACGAAGGGAGGGAGAGAGAGAGAGGGAGAGGGAGGGAAAGAGAGAGGGAGGGGGAGAGAGGGAAAGAGAGAGAGGGAGGAAGGGAAAGAGAGAGAGAGGGGGAGAGGGAGGGAAAGAGAGAGAGAGAGGGAGAGAGAGAGGGAGGGAAAGAGAGAGAGAGGGAGAGAAAGAGAGAGAGAGGGAGGAAGGGAAAGAGAGAGAGAGGGAGGAAGGGAAAGAGAGAGAGAGGGAGAGAGAGAGGGAGGGAAAGAGAGAGAGAGAGGGAGAGAGAGAGGGAGGGAAAGAGAGAGAGAGGGAGAGAAAGAGAGAGAGAGGGAGGAAGGGAAAGAGAGAGAGGGAGGAAGGGAAAGAGAGAGAGGGAAGGAGGGAAAGAGAGAGAGAGAGGGAGAGAGAGAGAGGGAGGGAAAGAGAGAGAGAGGGAGAGGGAGGGAAAGAGAGTAAATTGTCAGAGGGAGAGACGAAGGGAGGGAGTGAAGGAAAGGAAATTGTCAGAGGGAAGTAACGTAAAAATATTAGAATAATGTTAATGGATTATAGGAATTAATTTAGTGTTTTTGTAGTGGGTGTGATGGCTGAAATTTACCACTGGCATACCTCCTCCCTCATCACCCCCTACCCCTCCTCACCCCTCCCCCCACTCCTCACCCACCCCCCCACTCCTCACCCCTCCCCCCCTCAGACGCAGGTGTTGGCTAATTACCGTGTCACCTCGGAGTCTTATTAGTACAGGTGTTGACATTAGGAGTTATTATTATCAACATTTTATTGGTGAAACGGAATTATTATCACCTACAATAATACCTATGTTTAATTACCTGTTTGTTTTCTCATTAACTCCCTGGGATTCTTGATATTATTGTTCATTATTTACCTTAATTACCTGGAGTGACGTCATCAGGCTCAGTTCTTGTATTGGTCATTAGAGTTTTATACCTGGTGTGACGTCATCAGGCTCAGTTCTTGTATCGGCCAATAGAGTTTTGTGCTAAATACTCAGATGTGTAAAACTAGTTCAATACGAGTTTCTTTTTGGTAAATTTCACGAATAACTCCAACAACTGGCCTTGATCTGTGGAGTCAGTAGAACAACGAAACATTACCTGTCTGCATTTACCTGTCAAGTATATCCTGTACACCCCCCCCCCCCAACCACTCTCCCCCCCCCCCCTCAATCCTGATAATTGTAACATTCCTGTATTACATAAACAATATCATTACGCAGTTAAGTTGATGGTAATTTTGTTGTTATTGTTGTTCTTGTTCTTATTGTTCTTGTTCTTATTGTTCTTGTTCTTATTGTTCTTGTTCTTCTTCGTTTGGTTTTCTGACTGTCAACGATTATGTTCACAATATTGTAGAAATTGTATAACCACATGCACCAAAAAAATCTAAACATATTCCACATTTATAAAGCCGGGTTACAATGGGGTGAAATCACTTGTACGTAACCTTTAGGGAATATACAGCAATACGTTACGTCTTCTTAAATAAATAACAATGGGGATTTTTTCTCTATTTGTGTTTAAAGATCCAGAGAATTGTATGTACACAGTGGAAGGCCAAGTGGAAGATAGATAGGGAGGAAGAGGAGGAGGAGAGTGCACGAGGAAGCATAGATAGGGAGGAGGAGAAGGGGAAGGGGAAGAGAGGCGGAATATACGAAAGAGGATGAATAGGGAAGAGGGAGATGAAGAGAGGGAGAGGAAAAGAAATAAGAAGATGAGGTAGGTGTGGGTGGGAGAAGATGTGAGGGAAGAGGAGGAGGGGGGGGGGGAGAAGATGTGAGGGAAGAGGAGGAGGGGGGGAGAAGATAAGGGAAGAAGCTGACGTCATGTTCATTCATAGTGAAGGCTGCGTGATTGTCTCTCTCTCTCTCTCTCTCTCTCTCTCTCTCTCTCTCTCTCTCTCTCTCTCTCTCTCTCTCTCTCTCTCTCTCTCTCTCTCCACTAAAAATCTACAAGAAAATCCAGACAGGTAATCAAGCCAAACACAAAGTCAATTAATAGTTCAGGTAAAGGTAAGTTATTAAGGTAGCGTATACCTGTGTGGGTGTGGGGGGGGGGGTTGGTGGTGGTTGTTGTGATAGTGGTAATAGTAGTAATGGTGGCTGTGGTATTTACAGTAGTTGTAGTAGTGGTAGTGGTGGTAGTTAGAGGGGTAGTAGTGGTGGTAGTGACCTTGAATCCCTTGAGGTGAGTGTCAGTTGAGGTCATGTGTTGAGTGTGACGTCATCGGTAAACAAGCAGGGCCCCCACTCTCACTTGTAGCTCAATAATCTTAGTTAACATTAAAATATATACAAGCGTATACAAACGAGTCCTTACCGGTGTTTTTATAATGAAGGAATAATTGTTTTTTATATACACACACACACACACATGTACGTATATCCATAAACATACATACATACTTACATATTTATACCACAGTCCCATTTCCTGCTTGTCGTCACACACACACACACACACACACACACAGAACTTGAGCTGAGTGTTCCGGCATCCCAGACATAAATATATTTCATCTAAAATAAAACACTCGCTTAAAAAATTGACTTGTTGACTTAAAACGTTTTTTCTCGGCACTTGAATAGAATTAGCAGAGTTGTGTGTCAGTCTGTTCGTCTGTGTGTGTGTAATACTTTGATGGAGATTTTCATTGCTTTAAAGTTTTCTTCCGGGATTCTTGAGGTGTGTGTGTGTGTGTGTGTGTGTCTGTGTGTGTGTGTGTGTGTGTGTGTGTGTGTGTGTTACGCCTGTACGCAAATCTTAAACAAAAATCATTACCGTTTTAATTCAGTCGTTCGTTTTATTGTTGTTATTATAAAAGTTTTTCGTCTTGTTATTTTGAAGGGTTTCTGTCCCGCCATTATTCCCCAAATCAGAAGAAAAAACAAACATCACATTAACTCATAAACACAGGAAATCTTTACGTCTATTACCGCCATTGTGACTCCGGGCAAGACAAGGGAAGGGAGAGCACTTCAAGTCGATGGATATGGCCTCTGTTTTCAATCTTTTCCATGACTTTTGATGATAAAGAGAGTGAATCATACCCCTTGTCTCCCTCTCTCACCCTCCTCTCCTCCCCTTAATGTCTCTCTCTCTCACCCCCTCTCCTCCCCTTAATGTCTCCCTCTCTCACCCCCTCTCCTCCCCTTAATGTCTCTCTCTCTCACCCCTTCTCCCCCTCTCCTCCCCTTAATGTCTCCCTCTCTCACCCCCTCTCCTCCCCTTAATGTCTCCCTCTCTCACCCCTTCTCCCCCCTCTCCTCCCCTTAATGTCTCCCTCTCTCACCCCCACTCCCTTCCTCTCCTCCCCCTCCATCCCTCCCTCCTACCACCTCTCCTTCCAGCCAAATCATGATTACGCTAAAGGGTCCAGGTAGTGTACTGCTATCTTGATTAATTTGGTTTTGTTACCTTGAAATGTTTTTTATATTATCAATTTTCTTAAGTTCAGGTATTGTGGGGTTATTTTTGTACAGTTTAGTGTATTGTTATCTTAGGTTAATTAGAATATGATCAAATGAATGGATAATGTGGAGTTTATGAGGTACGCAAATCCTAGCCTCCGATGTTCTTTTTTTTTCTGATAAAACCTGAATAGTCAAGGTCTCAGTCAATGGTAATCCTTCACTCGGAAAAAAAATAAAGGCTAATAATCTTGTCGCCTTTGAGCTATGTCTAATGTATAGTTAGTCACGCATACTCGATAATGGCGCTAGAGGCAAGGACAATAGTACCGAGAGTGACGTGCGTCTTCCTCCTGCCAACGATGTTCATTTGTTTTCTCAGTAACTCTCTCCACAAGTTGATGTTTCTTTTGTTATTACAGCGACGATACTTGCCATTTCTTCATTCATTTATATTCCTCTAGTATTTATATAGTTCATCTTACATCTTTGATACCTTTGCGTTTCCTGATTGGTCTTGTCATCTATAGATTCCGTGATGTTTACCATTTCCACTCCTTTATTTGAGTCTTCTATCCTCTATACAATTTCTGTTTATCATCGTCAGGGTTTCTCCATCTATAGACTTTTCTATTTGGAGTCTCGTGCCTAATATGTTGTTATATGTGTTAATAAATGATAAAGATAAGTGAGATATATTGAGTAGATTAAAATGGAGATTAATAAAATGGTTAAAATTTTGAGAAAATGGCAGCCATAAGCGGCCTTGACTCAACGTTGGGAGGCTGCTGGACCTCGTGACGTCATCTGCGAAAAGAAGGGTTAAGACACTACCCCGTCATGCTACCACACACTACCATACTACCACATGCTACCACACACTACCATACTACCACATGCTACCATACTACCACATGCTACCACACACAACCATACTACCACATGCCACCACACACTACCATACTACCACATGCTACCACACACAACCATACTACCACATGCTACCACACACTACCATACTACCACATGCTACCACACACTACCATACTACCACACACTCCACACATTACTATAATCTACCACATTAAAAAAAATTACATGCATACACACATACATACATACCTGTACATACATAATAATAATAGTTGCCCCTCGTGTAACGAGGATGGCCGGCCCAAGGGCCACCTAGGCGTGAATTTGTTTAAGGTGAAGAAGCTGTCGCCAACGCAACAACCACACCCTGAGTTAACGAGCTGCATGACCCAGTGTCAAGGAATAGTCCGAGAAGACCGGACAACTCGCTAACTGCACTGGCTAACCATTACCCCGGAATACGATCCGCAAATCGATTAACATCCAGGTCCCCAATTACTGCTGGGGAGACAGAGGCAAATGGCGTAAAGAAACTTGCCCATAGTTTCACCCTGCCCGGGGATCGAACCCGGGTCCGATACATACATACATACATAGGCACCAACACCTATGATCTCTACAATGGTTGAATTTATACCTAAATTATTTATACCTGAAGCTATCACCTCTCACACCTCATCTACGGGGTGAGGGTGTTAACAAGCCCCGCAAATTGGTGTATGGAATTATTGTCACTAGTTAGTTAGTGTTGAAAGGATGCTATTGGTTCACTTAGCTTAGGTCGTTTGCATATCTTTATTGATCGATATTTGTTTACCTGTATGTATTATATTAATTAATAGATGAAAGTGTATAAAAAGACATACGGTGATAACTACCCCAACCAGCCAATTGCAACCATGGTGGACGGCAGTGGTTAACGAGGAGAGGTCGGTGGGAATTAGTTCGAGTCAGTGGGGTCATTAAGGAGACAAGAGAAGGCCAGACACCAGATAAAGTACTGTACTCGTTAATTAACTTCACCACGTTCAGGTGTGTCAGAACCTCACCTGCCTCGTTAGTGTCCAGGTAGTTGTGTTGTGTACGGGGAATATGGCCTTGTGGTGTGTGTGTGTGTGTGTGAAAGCGATGCTGACATAAAAGAAAATTGAGAGAGAGAGAGAGAGAGAGAGAGAGAGAGAGAGAGAGAGAGAGATTATTAACAAATTGTAATAAAGAGACAAAGTGAGAGACGAATGAAGAGACAGACAGACATAGAGATAAAATTAAAAGACGAAGATAAGAAATAAGTAGAGGGAAGGAGAAAAGGTTAGGTTAGGTTAGGTTAGGTTAAACAGGGTTAGGTTAGGTTAGGTTAGGTAAGGTTAGGTTAAACAGGGTTAGGTTAGGTTAGGTAAGGTTAGGTTAGGTTAGGTTAGGTTAGATTAAACAGGGTTAGGATAATGCATATATAAAGATAAATTATCCTGCATCGTCTTCTTACCAACGTCGCTATGGTATAATAATGTCATGTTTGGGAGTCTAAATATAATAACACACCGGAGAGGTTAAGACGACCTCCTAACACACCGAGAGGTTAAGACGATCTCCTAACAGACCGAGAGGTTAAGACGACCTCCTAACACACCGAGAGGTTAAGACGACCTCCTAACAGACCGAGAGGTTAAGACGACCTCCTAACACACCGAGAGGTTAAGACGACCTCCTAACACACCGAGAGGTTAAGACGACCTCCTAACACACCGAGAGGTTAAGACGACCTCCTAACACACCGGAGAGGTTAAGACGACCTCCTAACACACCGAGAGGTTAAGACGACCTCCTAACACACCGAGAGGTTAAGACGACCTCCTAACACACCGAGAGGTTAAGACGACCTCCTAACACACCGAGAGGTTAAGACGACCGCCTAACACACCGAGAGGTTAAGACGCCCTCCTAACACACCGAGAGGTTAAGACGACCTCCTAACACACCGAGAGGTTAAGACGACCTCCTAACACACCGGAGAGGTTAAGACGATCTCCTTACACACCGAGAGGTTAAGACGACCTCCTAACACACCGAGAGGTTAAGACGACCTCCTTAAGGGTGAGAGGTCATCATCATCATGGGGGGGGGGGGGGATGGGTTAGTGTATGTAAAAAATCCGAGTTATCGTACAGCGGCCATTGTCAATATTACAAGAGTACAATAATGTCACGTTCAGGTGTCCGTCTCGCTCACCTGCCGACCAATCCACATTTCCCACCTGATTAACTACTAATTAATAGGTGGCTTCTGTTCCCTGCCTCAAGGATACACGGAGCGACTACCTCCCACCCTGCCAGTTGACCTGTGACCCTACTAGTTGTGACCTGTGACCTTGCCAGTTGACCTGTGACCCTACTAGTTATGACCTGTGACCTTGCCAGTTGACCTGTGACCCTACTAGTAGTGACCTGTGACCTTGCCAGTTGACCTGTGACCCTACTAGTTGTGACCTGTGACCTTGCCAGTTGACCTGTGACCCTACTAGTTGACCTGTGACTCTACTAGTTGACCTGTGACACTGCTAGATGACCTGTGGCCCTGCCAGTTGATCTGTGACACTGCCAGTTGACCTGTGACCCTGGAAGTTGACCTGTGACCCTGCCAGTTGACCTGTGACCCCGCCAGTTGACCTGTGACCCAGCATAAGCTGCCAACCGACATCTGGGGCTCTTCAACCACCAACACTACCACCACACCCACACCTACCACCACCTCCATCACCACTCCAACCACTACCCCCACCACCACGACAATCACCATCATCACCACGACAATCACCATCACCACCACCACCTCTACCGCAACCACTCCCACATCCACCACAATCACCACAACTTCATCACCCTTCCTCGCTACACCCTCCCTCCCCTTGAGATGGTTGGCGTGGTGCCGTGGTCATTATCAGGTCAGGACAGCAGCTAGTTACCTCCTCCCGTCAGTAATCCATCATAGCTTATGTTCTCTGATATTTACTTTGAGAAAATTATCATCAAAGGGTTGGGTCAATTTATGGGTTAGTTCCTGAGTGGGGGAAGGAAAAATATATATACTTTGGGTTTGGGAAAAAATATATACTTTGGTTCAAGGGAAAAAATATATATATATACTTTGGGGTAAGGGAAAAATATATATACTTTGGGGTAAGGGAAAAATATATATACTTTGGGGTAAGGGAAAAATATATATACTTTGGGGGAAGGAAAAATATATATACTTTGGGGGAAGGAAAAAAATATATACTTTGGGTTAAATTCACTCTGGGCTATCTCTTACTGCACCAAATGTGACTGTATTTGTCTCTTACTGGACAAAACCCCACCAGGACTGTGTTTCTTATTGGTTGAAAGCCTCCTGTGTAGTCGTCTCTCATTGGACAAAATGTTCACTATTTAATGTTACTGTGTTGTGTCTCACTGGACAAAAATACCACTGGTTAGTTTCACTGGACAAAACCTACTAGACAACACACTGGACAAAAAAAATACCACAGTATATTCTCCCAGTGGACAAAATATAATCGGACAGTCTCTCAGCACGAGGTGAGGAGTGTGAAGGGAGATGTTATCGAGGGTGAGGTGGATATGAGGGTGGTCAGGCGGGTATATTGTGGGGTCATCCGCCTCTTCTTCGTATTCTTGTTCTTGTTGTTCTTCCGGATAATCTCTCTATCTATCTATATTCTATTCGTTTTATCGTATTTTTTCGTATCTCAACTCCTTCTTCCGCTCTCCCTCCCTCACCTTCACCCTGACCTCCCTGTCACTCACCAACACCCTCGTTTGTTATGGTCGTTAGCGTCACACGTCATCGCACAATCACAGGTAATTTAAAGGTGTATAACCAAGTCCATCAATATCACCTTTATGACCCATCCTCGCCCCCCCTTCACCTCCCTCCCTGTCTCTCACCCTCCCTGCCTCTCACCCTCACCTCCCTCCCTACCTCTCACCCCCCTCACCTCCCTCCCTGTCTCTCACCCTCACCTGCCTCCCTGTCTCTCACCCTCACCTGCCTTCCCTCCTTCACCTCCCTCCCTACCTCTCACCCTCACCACCCTCCCTGCCTCTCACCCCCTCACCTCCCTCCCTGTCTCACCCTCACTCCCTACCCTCAGTTAACCCTACTCCCACCCACCCCCTCATCTTCCACCCTTCCTCAATATGCTGTTACCTGTTGTCATCATTAGTGTTGCGGGGTATAAATAATAGTGTACTTACCTGTTCTGATCTCTTGACTGTCTGTCTGTCTGTCTGTCTGTCCTTACACAACAAAAGAGTAGATTACACTAAAGGGTGAGTCTGTACAATGATTCTCCTTGACAGATGTAAAAGTTAGGTACAATTAACTCCGTCTTTTCCGTGTTGACGTCACTACCCTCCTGCGGCCACAGGAAATTCTTGTTGTATAGTTAGTTATCCGAGCTCCTGTTAGTACACTCCTACACCTTGCGGCCCTTGACTCTGTAACTTAACCATTCCCTCTTCCCCATCTCCCCCCCCCTTCTTCCGTCCTCTCTCCTTTTCTTTCCCTTTCTTCCTCACTCTTTACTCCAACCAGGAGCGAACTTGTAACAATGGTTTTAAATTAAACAAATTTAGATTTAGGCGCGAAAAAGGCAAACATTGGTTTGGAAAAAGAGTAGTGGACGAGTGGAACAAGTTACCAAACATCATCATTAGCTCTAATACGCTGAATAGCTTCAAACATAGGTTGGGTGGTTATATGAACAATAGGGGTTGGGTGTAAATGGCCCGCCTAGTATGGGGCAATAGGCCCGCTGCAGTTTCCTCCATTCTTATGTTCTTATGTACTCTTCCTCCTTCCCTCCCTCTCCCCCTTCACCACTACGTCACCAGTAATTATAATCTACGACTCATGACCGTGGCTCAAGTTCGTCTGACCCGTGACAAACTGGTTGTGTACGTGGCCTTGGTGTGTGTGTGTGTGTGTGTGTGTTGATGTACGCCAACTAAATCATCCACATAAACAGTTTAATAATCATGCACTTATATTGTTGACACACTGTAATATACATGTGTACTGTGTTCATATACGATCATCATTCCATCATGCATACATGTATCATACGTATGTCAGCAAATACAGGCAAACAGACACATACACATAGGTTGGATGCTTAATTGAGCAATAGGGGTTGGGTGTAAATGGGACTGCCCAGTATGGGCCAATCGGCCCGCTGCAGTTTCCTCCATTCTTATGTTCTTATACATATACATATGCATGGACTGTTTTACACACACACACACCTTAAGATAGTCATATGCCAGGTATCTCTTCTGGGAAACGATCTCACCTGACTCACCTGCCCTCCTCACCTTCACCTTCGTTTGCGAGAGCCAAGAACCCCCTCAAGGTTGAGAAGGGAGTGAGGGAGAGTGAGGACAGCTGAACAACGCCTTCAGGTAAGTCTTC
The DNA here is from genome assembly GCA_958450375.1 of Homarus gammarus. NCBI lineage: Eukaryota > Metazoa > Arthropoda > Malacostraca > Decapoda > Nephropidae > Homarus > Homarus gammarus. The sequence goes on along the minus strand of CAUDMG010002954.1, from coordinate 670,515 downwards.
TTCATTAAAGGTTGCCTGGAAACCTTACGCCTCCTTCAGATAGACCCTTCTCCGTATAGATCCCTGATAAATATGACGATACTTGATGATAACCCTTCCTGGTCAGGTCAGCTCAGATGTGGTCACCTTGACGAAATAAAAGACTGGAGGCAGATGTTCCTCGACATACATCCGTGAGAGAAAACAAGGTCACGACGCACCTGAATGACCTCACCTATTGCCGAGTAAACCTTGGGTCACCTTGACAATTTACGACCTCCTCCTTGAGATAGGTCCTCCTCGATGTAGTTCCGCGAAAAACGAAGATATTAACACACTAGTGACCTTACGTGACCTAGAATGACGTCGCTTGTCGTTATTGGTGCCTCAAGGCCGTACGTCTCCTGCTGGGGGGGGGGGGGGGGCGTGTGAACCAAGACCAAGGTGTTATCAGATCATTACCTCTCCGTCAGCGACACCTTCTTCACCACTCATAAAACTTTATTTACAATATGGTCTTTCAGTAACATCCTGGATGCGTGTTCGTCTTTATCCTGAGTATTCACGCGAGTTTAAATACATTCACTTAATACATATACCTGTATGTGTCATGGTTGTATATAACGTTGTGTATATTATTGGTTGGTAGACTTGGATACATAATTGGGGTCACCTGAAGACTGGGCATCTTCACTTAATTTCGCCTGATGATTTAAATTCCCTAACGCTACCTTGGGGTGTTTGGTTAGGTTAGTTTTAAAGTAGGTTAGGTAAGGTTAGGTTTAAGGTAGGTTAGGTAAGGTTAGATTAGCGTTAGGGTGTTTAATCAGTGATCCGACTTACTAAGAATGACCTGACTTTACTAACAGTGACGTGACCTTACTAACAATGACCTGACCTTACTAGGAGTGACCTGACCTTACCAACAGTGACGTGACCTTACCAGCAGTGACGTGACCTTTTTAAGAGTGACCTGACTTTACTAAGAATGACCTGACCTTGCTAAGAGTGACCTGACCTTACTAAGAGTGACCTGACCCTACTAACAGTGACGTGACCTTACCAACAGTGACGTGACCTTACCAGCAGTGATGTGACCTTTCTAAGAGTGACCTGACCTTACTAGCAGTGACGTGACCTTATTTACAGTGACCTAACCATACTAACAGTGACCTAACCAAACTAACAATGACCTGATCTTACCAACAGTGGCCTGACCTTACCTGCAGTGACCACCAATGTAACTCAGTCTTGTCACATCCGCTTAAGAGACAACATCAACCTTTATAAATTGTTGTTAAGTCTTAGATATGTTGGCAACTGATGTCATAAACAGGATATAAATCAGGGTCAGGGTCACACAGCGTCAAAAAATAGGGTTATTCATCACCTATCCCTTCCTCCTCCCCCCTCAATGACACGTCTTTAGTTCGATGGCGCAATGATAAGGTCACGATGGGTCGGTTGTTTAGTGTGTGTGTGTGTGTGGGTGTGTGTGTGTGTGTGTGTGTGGGTGGGTGGGTGTGTGTGTGTGTGGGTGTGTGGGTGTGTGTGTGTTAAATCGTAAAAAAGTATAGTGTATCACCCATCAGAGACGACCAAAATATAACGAGTGATGTCCGACCACCGCTGTGAGCATTATACAGTAAACAAACTCCCCATCAGTGCTTCTGTAACCTTTTAATAAAGTGAAAATAACCTGAAAACTATTTAAATAAGCTTAATGATGACGTCACTTCAACTTCTCATTGTCAGCATGTCTGGGCAGGTACTTATTTAAATCAACTGTAATTATATGGTGTAATTAAGTAAGGTAATTTTTTATCTTGTAATTGATTCGAATCGGATGAGAAAACTTGAGATATTATGATAATTTACCTCGATTTACATAAGAACATAAGAATGGAACATACATAAGAACCTAAGAAAATACGGAGTCTGCAATAGGCCGGTTGGCCTGTGCATGGCAGCTCCTGTCGAGAGTTACTACCACTCTCTATCATCCATGAATCTATCCAGCCTCCTTTTAAGACTTTTCAGAGTTCCAGCACTTACTACAAAGTTGCTAAGCTTGGAGGAAACTGCTGCGGGCATATTGGCCCATACTAGGCAGTCCCATTTACACCCAACCCCTATCGCCCATATATCCATCCAACCTGTGTTTGAAGCTATCCAGCGTATTCGAGTTTGGTAACTTGTTCCATTCATCCACTATATTTCCAAACCAATGTTTACTTCTTTTGCGCCTATTTTGCAACATAAACAGACAGACATGACTGACAACAATATAACATAACAAAACATAACATAGAGATCAACTGAGAACAACAGTAGAGATAATATAAACGGGTAGTGTAGCGCCTGACCTCACCTGGAGGAACCTCAGGTGAGACAGTGTGACGTTATATATCTCCACCTTACCACTAATGTTTTAATGATACGCTGTTTTAACTTCTCCCCGCCAGAGCTGATGTTTAAGCCGTGTGTGTGTGTTTTAACAATATATTAATGATTTACCAGTAGTTATTGTCTTAGTCTTTTGTTTAATATGTTGACGTTGTTTTATTGTTGTTTGTTAAGTAGTTCCCTGTTTGTCTAGTGCCGTAAGTTATATATTTTATCTGGTACACACATCCACCTTATCTCCCGAGTGTGTTCTTTGTGAGGAAGTTTGTAACAGTTCAGGTGTTCTTAAGACTCGTATTAACTCTGTACGCGTTTAAGGATATCCTGATGTCAATAACTCGTCGGTAATTGGTAGAACAATGCGTTGAACTGTAAAGTGAGTCTATTTTGTTTTATTTATGTTAAGTGACGATTTGTTTTAATTTAAAGATATTTTTTTTAAGTATAATTTAGACGATCATAAAGTAAAGCTATTTCTATAAAGGGTTTTAAGTTACCCTCCCCTCGTCCACCATCCCTTCCCCTACTCTCGTCCTCCCGACCTCCCTCTAACCCCCCCCCCCTTCATAAACTGGTACAGACCTCCGCCTCGCTGCCCAAGTCCATACACAATACCTGACTAACTGTGGAAAGGTGACAGTCGACCGGTATGAGCCCCTTGACCGTAACTGTACAGAACTCACTAACTAACTGGCACGGCCGACACAACGAAGTCAACACCGGCCAGTAGAAAGAGACAAGAGAGAGTGGACTTCATCTCCCTCAGAGGCCCTCGACAACTCCCGTAATCCTCCTGACGAAGTAAACATTAACCAGAAACAGACGTCAGGTATTATTATATGAGGTTAAATAACACTACAGCTACTCACAACCTCAGGGGAAAATGAACCGAATTCTCTGCTGTGAATGATATAGAATTTATCCAGGACACACAAACACGAGAAGACGGTGTAGTCACATAATACCGTACAATGAATTCACCGTTTTTACGGGACATCATCAAACATCCGGTCCGCTGTATTGGGAGGAAAGGACCGTGTGTAGCTGGTGGCTGGGAGGGAGTATGATAGACACACACACACACACACACTAACAATGGTCTTCTTTTATACAGTTCCAGGGTGGTGAGGTAACGGAGGGAAGGTGGGGGGGGGGGGGGGGGAGGATAGCGAGACAAAGGTGTGTTTCTTACCGCCGTGTGTCAGTTGTAATCAGTGTTCAGGTGCTGAGAATAAAAGCATTGGGAGGAAAATGTAAAAAACGACGACCCTGACTAAAGAGTTCTGCAGTCACTCGTGGTCACCTGAGGGTAAATTGTGTCTCCTACCTGGCCCTGATCTCCAAATTACAGAGATAATTACCCTTGATTTTACTTTCAAATTATCAAATAATCGTAATATTTTTTTAACTAATTATCTTGAAGGTTAATGACTCGGTGTAAGAGTTAAAATAATAATACAACAGATTTACATATATTTATATATTCAAGAGAGCCATGCCCCCCCTCCCTCCCCCCCCACCCCTCACCCCCTCCCCCACCCTCTCCCCCTCCCCCCTCCCTCCCCACCCACCTGCCCGAGGGTACATGAATACAAAAGTCAGTCTAATAATATATAGTGTGTGTGCTTGTGATCCTTATAAGACTTCACTTAGTCAGGCTTCAGTACCATTAAACTTTATTTCTCGCCTTTCTTCTGTATAACAAGAAACTGGATAGAGAATTATAAGACTCCATTTGGTTATAATTGCAAAAAAAATAGATAAATTATACGACTTCACAAGGCTCTAATTACCATCGTCGGGAACTGCTTAAAGACTATTATAGAAAAGATATGATTGTGAGGATTATCATAAGTGAAGTGTTATTAACATGACGAAAACAACGAATAGAAATGATGTGAACTTAAATAGTGAGAAACAAACAAAAATATTAGAAAACAAACAAAAATATTAGAAAACAAACAAAAATATTAGAACACAAACAAAAATATTAGAAAACAAACAAAAATATTAGAAAACAAACAAAAATATTAGAAAACAAACAAAAAGTATTAAAAAATATTACAAATTAAATCGAAAAAAATACAAAAACTATTAAAAACAGTAAAAGTATTAGAAGTAAAAGAAATATATATATAATAAAAATAATGTGATTTTGTGTGTGTGTGTGTGAGACAGTCATACATGTAGTCAGTCAGTCTCCATGTGTACATAGTGTCAAGCTGTGTATGTGTGTGTATATGTGATAGTTGAGTGTGTGCGTGTAGGGAATCTGTTCTTACATGTATGTGTCAGTGTTATGTTTACTTACGGGATTGTTACGTGTATGTGTGTGTGTGTGTGTGTATATATGTGTGTGTGTGTGTATATATGTGTGTGTGTGTGTGTGTGTACATGCATGGTTATTGCCTGTGTGTACATAGGGGTAAACTGTGTGTGTAAGTATGGGAGTGTTATGGATGTGTTTGGTTACGTACTGTATTTAAAACCCTTGTGTACGTATGGACTGACTGTGTACACATTGACGTTAACTTAGGTCAGGTTAGGTTAGGTTAAGTTAAGTTAAGTTAGGTTAGGTTAGGTTAGATTAGGTCAGGTCAGGTTAGGTTAGGTTAGGTTAGTTTAGCTTAAGTTAAGTTAGGTTACGTTAGGTTAACCCTTTCGCTGTGATTCCCGCACTTACCGTTTCATGCCGACTATCGCCAGGCAATTTAATTCAGCTTGGAGTAAACTATCCGAGGTTACTTGAAATTAAACCAAGGTAGGTTAAACCAAGGTAGGTTAGACCAAGGTAGGTTAGACCAAGGTAGGTTAGACCAAGGTAGGTTAGACCAAGGTAGGTTAGACCAAGGTAGGTTAGACCAAGGTAGGTTACGTTAGGCTACGTTAGGTTAGCCAATATGCATCTACAGTTATGGATGTTTTCCGTGTGTACATAGGAGGGGGTTGTGTGTGCACTTATGGACACTTTGTGTGTGTGTGTGTATGGCAATCTTTCTGTGTGTCCATGTCTGAGTGGCTCTTATGAAGACCCCGAGGAGGTGTGTTGTGTGTGTTTTGTGTGTGTGTGTGTGTGCGTGCGTGCGTGCGTGTGTGTGTGTGTGTGTGTGTGTGTTTGTGTGTGCGTGCATGTGTGTGCGTGTGTGTGTGTGTGTGTGTGTGTGCGTGCGTGCGTGTGTGTGTGTGTGTGTGTGTGTGTGTGTTTATATGTGTGTGTGTATGTGTGTGTGTGTGTGTGTGTGTGTGTGTGTGTGTGTGTTTATATGTGAGGGAGTGTGTAAAGGTGTGAAAGAGTGTGTGAGGGAGGGCGCGTGCGTGTGTGTGTGTGAGTAAGAGAGGGCGTGGGGCTAGGCGTGGGAACATGACCTGGGCGTGGGGTGGGGGGGGGGAGGGGGTGACGAGTGGGAGGGGTCAGTGGCAGAGTGAGTGTTGGCGCAGCGGCAGCCTCCATCCCCGACCGGCCCGTGGGAACTGTCTGCCTGCCCCGACCCGACCCGACCCGACCCGCCTCGACCCGCCCCGACCCGCCCCAACCCGCCCCGATCCACCCCGACCCGCCCCGTTCCATTCCTTTCAGATGCTGTCCCACTCCACACCTTTTCAATTTCAAATCCACCCCGTTCTGCCCCGTCACGTCTCTATACGGACATTCTCTCTCTCTCTCTCTCTCTCTCTCTCTCTCTCTCTCTCTCTCTCTCTCTCTCTCTCTCTCTCTCTTTCAGCTTTCGCACGACCTCAGGGCTTTCCGCTGTTGGCGTGTGTGTGTGTGTGTGTGAAGGAATCGTTCACGGTTTATCCAATCCCCAAACTCTGAACCCCTGAAGTGAACCCAGAATTGAGACCCAAAACTAAACCCCCTAACTGAACCCCCCCCCACCTCAGCTTACCTTTAATTAGTTCACTTCAACTTAGCCAGGTATATCAGATGAACCTTAGCTAATTATTATGCAAATTTCACCTGTCACTCAGAGGCCCATTAGAAACGAAGCTGATTTACCTGTGTTTACCTGTGATGTTTACCCGTGTTGTTTACCTGTGTTGTTTACCCGTGTTGTTTACCTCCTAGGCGTAATTGGGTTTGTGCTCTAATGGGTGATAATAGGTCATAGTTCTAATGGGATTTGTTTGTTGTTTTTTCCCATTTTCTTTCTTTATTATGTTCTTCTTTTGTTCTTATTCGTCTTTCGTGTTGTTGTTATTTTTGTTCTTGTAATTATTATTGCTGTTTTTTGTTATTGTCCTTGTTATTGTTGTTTTTGTCTATCCTGTAACTCTTCTTTTTTTTGTTATTATTTATCGTCTACTTCCGCCATCTTGTTCTTCATGATTAATAACATCCCGCCTTGTTCTTCTCCGCCATCTTGTTCTTCATGATTAATAACAACGCCGCCTTGTTCTTCTCCGCCATCTTGTTCTTCTTAATTAATAACATCCCGCCTTGTTCTTCTCCGCCATCTTGTTCTTCTTAATTAATAACATCCCGCCTTGTTCTTCTCCGCCATCTTGTTCTTAATTTATAACAACGCCGTCCTGTTCTGCTCCATTTAACCAGTTTCGCTCCAGCGCAAAAGTCGACACGAAAATTGCTTAATTAGTTTTTGATTTAATAATTCCACCTGTCCGACTTTACCTGTTAATTCACCTGTTAGACCTTACCTGTTAATTCACCTGTTAGACCTTACCTGTTAATTCACCTGTTAGACCTTACCTGTTAATTCACCTGTTAGACCTTACCTGTTAATTCACCTGTTAGACCTTACCTGTTAATTCACCTGTTAGATTTTACCTGTTGATTTACCTGTTTGACCTTACCTGTTAATTCACCTGTTAGATTTAACCTGCTGATTCACCTGTTAGACGTCACCTGTTAAATCCCTACATTTCTCTACTAACTGGTGCTAAGTGATAAGGTAGAGTCTCAATGTAATGTTGCATAGATTATACAACACACGCCAGACGAACTCTATCTCGTCTTCTGCCCGCTTTGGCGCTAATTGACTTTCACTACAATAAAGGTCTACCGTCGGGGAACTTAAAACAACTTAGTGAATTATTAATTTATCATTATATATTATTGATCTATAATTATCATCTTTCGTCTTCCATCTGTCGTTATCATGTGCGTTTTGTGTGTGTGTGTGTGTGTGTGTGTGTGTGTGTGTGTGTGTTTTCTTACTTATATCTGTACTTGTACTTTCCTAATTAGCTTGTACTTAAACCTGTCTGCTTTAACCTGTACCAATACCTGTACCTGTCTAGTTAACCTGTACCTATACCTGTACCTGTCTACTTAACCTGTACTTATACCTGAACCTGTCTATTTAACCTGTACCTGTCTACTTAACCTGTACCTACACCTGTACCTGTCTACTTAACCTGTACCTATACCTGTACCTGTCTACTTAACCTGTACCTATACTTGTACCTGTCTACTTAACCTGTACCTATACCTGTACCTGTCTCACGTCACCTACAAGTCGCTCACGAGTTCACTCTGTACCTAACCTAACCTAATCCTAACCTCACCTTATCTTACCTAACCTAACCTAACCTAACCTAACCTAACTTAACACGCCATATTGCCTCAACACACGTCTTTGCTCCTGTTATAAGTCTCCTTCAGGTGAGACTTTGCTCCTGTTATAAGTCTCCTTCAGGTGAGACTTTGCTCCTGTTATAAGTCTCCTCCAGGTTGAGACTTTGCTCCTGTTATAAGTCTCCTTCAGGTGAGACTTTGCTCCTGTTATAAGTCTCCTCCAGGTGAGACTTTGCTCCTGTTATAAGTCTCCTTCAGGTGAGACTTTGCTCCTGTTATAAGTCTCCTTCAGGTGAGACTTTGCTCCTGTTATAAGTCTCCTTCAGGTGAGACTTTGCTCCTGTTATAAGTCTCCTCCAGGTGAGACTTTGCTCCTGTTATAAGTCTCCTCCAGGTGAGACTTTGCTCCTGTTATAAGTCTCCTCCAGGTGAGACTTTGCTCCTGTTATAAGTCTCCTCCAGGTGAGACTTTGCTCCTGTTATAAGTCTCCTTCAGGTGAGACTTTGCTCCTGTTATAAGTCTCCTTCAGGTGAGACTTTGCTCCTGTTATAAGTCTCCTTCAGGTGAGACTTTGCTCCTGTTATAAGTCTCCTTCAGGTGAGACTTTGCTCCTGTTATAAGTCTCCTTCAGGTGAGACTTTGCTCCTGTTATAAGTCTCCTCCAGGTGAGACTTTGCTCCTGTTATAAGTCTCCTTCAGGTGAGACTTTGCTCCTGTTATAAGTCTCCTCCAGGTGAGACTTTGCTCCTGTTATAAGTCTCCTCCAGGTGAGAATTTCGTGTTCTTACTTATTTCTCACCGTGACTGAGGTTGGTCTCTCAGACACCTGCATAAATAATATGTTAACTGTGTCTTTGTTGATATACTGCCTGGGAGACCTCAGGCCGCTTCCTTGTTCCCACTGATGATGATCTGATTGTCTGTGTCTGGGATGATCTGATTGTCTGTGTGTGTGTCTGGGATGATCTGATTGTCTCTGTGTGTCTCTGGGGATGATCTGATTGAGTGAGCAGGAGACAGGGGAGGAAGAGGCGGTAGGGAAGAAGAAGAACCAATAGCAGAAGGAGGAGAGCCAACAGCAGAAGGAGAAGAAGAAGACGAATAAACATGAGGAGGGGTAGTAGGAGAAGGACCCGCCCGTGAGAACCAGTGTGGGCCAGCAGTTGAGACAGACAGACAGACAGACAGACAGATAGACAGAGGTGGTCCTAGGCGCTGTTGTCCTCTTCAGTGTTATAAAAAAAAAACGGGGGTCACTTTTGTTCCTTGGATAAGCAGTGAGGGAATCGAACGTTGCTACCAGTGTGAAGGACCTGCTGTTACTGTTGTTGTTACTGTTACTGGACCTGTTACTAGAGTTACTGTTGTGGTTACTTCTGTTGACGCTGTTGTCGTTGCTGTTACTGGATCTGTTACTGGCCTTACTGTTGTTGTTACTTCTGTTGACGCTGTTATTGTTGTTGTTATTGGCTTTACTGTTGTTGGTGCTGTTACTGTTACTGGTATTACTGGTGCTGTTACTGGTGCTGGCGTTGTTACTTTCACTGCTCCTGTTGCTGGCGGCGGCATCAACAGGAACAGGATACATAACTCATTCTCCTGCCTATTATACTGCCCTGGGTACAGTGGCGACGGACTCTTTAACTCTTGGACTCTTGGACTCTGACTCTCGGACTCTTGGACTCTGATTCTTGGACTCTTGGACTCGGACACGCTGGAGATGGACTCAGTAAGAACCTTGTAAGCTACCTTTCTCCTCCTCCACCACCTCCTCCTCCTCCTCCTGATTGGCTTAACGGAACAAGACATCTTAATTCACACGATTCTCTTCTCTGACCTCAAAACAAATTTAAGAAGCCGCAGTGGCCCTGAGTCACAGAGAGTATCGTATTCCCAATCATTGTTTTACTCTGATTTACGGAAGGAATCGTATTTTTTCATTGATTTTGGGAAGAAACTTTTTTTTTTTTTTACTTTTATTTAGGGACAGAAACGGTATTTTTGTTATTCTTTTGGTGAAATAAACTGGGGTGATTTTTTTTAATATAATTCAACACAACAGAACAGGTTTCTATCTCACCTGTGGGAAAGAAAATTAGAAACTATTGTCCTAATTTTTGAAGATTATCGTAATTTGGTTAAGTTACTCGTAATTAAGTAAAAGAAAATGGGGATTTATCTCACCTGAAAACAAAGAAAATGGAATGTTAATTTTTTAAAGACGTGGTGGTGTTTTAATTATATTTTTCCCTGTCTGTCTCAACCAGGATAAGAAAACAGAGTTGCTTTTCATTGGAATGTTGATTTTGGTGTCGTGAATTTGGTGATAATCTGTGGGTTTGTTCCTCCATGTTGTTTTAATTGTTGTATTTATATAACAGGTTAAGTGATCCAGTTAGATACGTTCTCACATTAACAGTCAGATGTGTGTGTGTGTTTTTTATCATGAACTTACGATTTGTTGAAAAATTTCTTGAGGTGAATTTTCCCAGTGATGACCAGCGACTTTCCAGACATATTTATCTGAATATAATTTTTTTTTACTTCATATCTAATCAAGTTTTAGAAAGTAGAGTGAATCGACAGGTTGTTATTACAGAGAGACATAACATTACAGGCGCTTTGTTTCATCCGGCGGGAATTACATTACACTTCAGGTTTATAATATTTATGTTCTGAGAGTTACTGCCAGTATTACATGTACACACTGTCCCCCCCCCCCCATGTACACACAGCCCCCCCTATGTACACACAGCCCCCCCCCATGTACACACTGCCAAAAAAGAAAAGTATCTATGCGTATTTTGTGTGAGATAATATGACACAAGGGATGAATGAATTTAACAACCCTACAGAGACAACAGGAGTCACAGTCTTCAACATGGTACTCATCGCTCACCCTCGGTAACGTTACTTTTTTGGGGGAATGGAGTGATTATATATATACTGAATTGATGTGGTATGTCAACTCTATAAATGAACAAGTTTAAGATTATTTGTTAATTATATACCAGGGAAGTTAAATTAATCCATATTTTTGAAGAATAATTATAGGTAATTTGAAGACTTTGTTAGTTAAGGTATAATCAATTAGGTGTTTTTGTTTAATTGAAGTAATTCGTCAAAACTTTCACTGTCACTAAAATCCCACTGTTGTAAAAGGAAAAAACAACAACAAAAACAAACACAAAAACAAACACAAAATAAAAAAACAAACAAAAACAAACACAAAAATAAACACAAAAACAAACACAAAAACAAACACAAAAGACTCAAAAACAAACACAAAAACAAACACAAAAAACTCAAAAACAAACACAAAAAACTCAAAAACAAACACAAAAACAAACACAAAAAACTCAAAAACAAACACACACAAAAACACACAAAACAGTTCTCTTCTACAGTGGCTAAACCTACCGTGTTGTTGTTTGTGAGTCTTATGTATTATTTAGTGCTATATACTTTCTTCAGCCACCAGTATATGTAACTACTTGTGGTGTAGTGATTATATGGGAGTTTATTTGCTGTGTGTATGTGTCTGTCTAGTGATAGGTCATTTTTGTGTATACTGTACTGTACAGCTTTAGGTACTGGGTGGCTACAACTATCAACCACCATTAATCATCACCCATAAATCACCACCACCAACAACCACCATCAGCCAGCCACCACCACCATTAACCATCACCACCACCATCAACAACCACCACCACCACCATCATTAATAACCACCACCATCAACCACCACCGTCAACCACCATCAACCACCATCACTCACCAGTCCCACCACCATCAACCACCACCACTCACCAGTCCCACCACCATCAACCACCACCATCAACCACCATCACTCACCAGTCCCACCACCATCAACCACCACCACCATCACTTACTCTCTCTCCCTCGTATACCTCAGGATCACACAGGTGAGTAATGACCACCACACAGGTAATTGGCCAGTCCACTTACTAACCATTAAAAAATATCTACATCATCAATTTGTCCTCCGTTTTCGCCCCCTCCCCCCTCCTTCCCCTCTCCCTCCCCCTTCCCCTCCCCCTTCTACCCTCTCCCCCCTCCACCCCCCCCTTCTCCTCCCCTTGTAATCTGGGTAATAATTTTTTTTTTCGGATCAGTTGTTTGTGTACAATAATAACAGTAACAAAACAACAACACCACTACCAACACCGACGACAACAACAACAGCACAAATTTTCACCACCACCACCACACCACACCACCACACCACAACACCACCACCGCCACAACATCACCACCATCACCACAACACCCTCACCACCACCACAACACCCTCACCACCACCACCACCACAACACCACCACCACCACCCATTTACCAGACACAAGTATTAATCATCATCATATTGTTCCCCTCAACAGGTTTGATCAAGTCCAGTGTTGTGTTTCACCACCAGGAGTGACTCTACCTGCTGGGGGCCCCGACCACCTGACGAAGAGGAACAGGTGAGTGTTAACGCTGGTGTGTGTGTGTGTAAGGGAGGAGAGAGAGAGAGAGAGAGAGAGAGAGAGAGAGAGAGAGAGAGAGATTTATTTTCTCTCTCTCTCTCTCTCCGTTACATAAGACTGTAATAACTTAATACAAAAAGATACATAAACTGAGAATAATGAAGACCAGAAGTGACGGATAAATGTGGCGGAACAAATTATATGAGGGAGAGAGAAGGAGAGAGAGAGAGAGAGAGAGAGAGAGAGAGAGAGAGAGAGAGAGAGAGAGAGAGAGAGAGAGAGAGAGAGAGGTATTATTATTATTATTATTATTATATGACTAGAGTTTGGTGACCTGCTTCTCTTTATGGTAAATATATCAATTACACACGTGCTTACCTCTCGTGACCTAACCTAACCTAAGCTAACCTCAGGAGCCTGTCTCACAATGCTTCCTTCATCGACTAATTACACATGATAGGTCAGACACCAGGCAGTAGAGCGAGGGTGAGTCCTGTTAGGTCAAGTACAGTGAGAGCTGACCTTACCTCCGCCCAGGTAGGTACAGTAGTTGACGCGGCACAGGTGAGGCCAATTAGCCTACCTGAAGCTAACAGGACTCCCACCTGATGACGGTCCAATACACACACAAGATTTGCAGGTGGTCCCAGTCGGGGTTAAGAAGGGTCACTAACTTAACCTATAGTCCCCGAGGGTCTTGTTGGGGGTCAAGTGTGTGTGTGTGTGTGTGTCAAGCTGGTTGTTAACACCTCTCATACCGTCCATACTTGTGTGGGTAAGCTGACAGTCCCCTCCCCTCCCCTCCCCTCCCCCCCTCTCCCCCTCCCCTCCCCTTCTTCAACCACCAGACTTCCTGTTGTCACATAATAAACAGTTTAGTGTTGGGAAAAATATCTAATCAGTCGGTTGTTTTTTTGAGGTACGAGGAATGGGGGAGGGGGGAGGTAGGGGAGGGGTGGGGGGAAGAGGGGAAGGGGGGAAGGGAGACAACACCAAACACAAACAACATTCCAGTAATTTCTTCTCTCAGTTCATGGTGACCTCCCAATACTTAAAGATTTCCTCATCACGCCGTTATCCAGAACCTGCTTAACATGTTCAGATCCTGTAGACATCCTTCGTGTCTTAATGATGTATACTACCCAACCACCTCGTTACAGATGAGTGATGAGAAGGACAAGGGGGTAGGATTGTGTTGGGTGTAGTGTAGGGTGGGGTGGGGTGGGGTGGGGTGGGACGATAGGGACTTGATCAATATACATACGGTCATGTCTTGTACCTGTCTCTCTCTCTTACACACACACACACACACACACAGCGAGGAAGGGCTTTAAAGGGACACATTTAACATACAGTACACTTTCAAGTTCGTGAGCGTCTTCAGGCGGTGAGTGACTAACGAAGAATCTTTCAAGATGTTTGTTGTCTTGGGTCCTGGCAGCTGCAGGTGTTGACTACGAGGCTGTATTGTCATAACAGTTAATTATATTATTGTGTTTTGTCAAAGATCGCTCCTCCGCCTCCAGCAACACAGACGAGACAGAAGCATCAGCTCAGCATCCTGTAGAAGACGACGATGAAGAAAGAATAACAAAGACAGACACCAGAACAGCGTCTCCACACTAAGTTCCTCACAGCACCTAATATGTACAACATAAATGAACAAAAACTTGTGGCCGCCCTTGGTGTTAACAAAGCCAAGGAGACAGACGAAGTAAACTGGTGTCATCTTCGGCAGTAGCTACAAGAAGTTGCTCCTGAACCTGTAAGAACATTCAGGGTCTGCAGGATGTCACAGGATGTGTAGCCAGAACTTGTGTGGTCCTTTAAGACAGTACAAGCTCACAAGGACTCTAGAACACGTCATATCCTTCTCCTGTATTTCGTACCTGCCGGAGATCATGAAGAAGTTCCTGATGAAAAAAATACAGTAGACCTTTCACACCGTCTGTTTTGGGTGACGGCAGGAAAGTACAGTAGTCAGGTGATCTGTTACTTCCGTCAAGCGCCCGAAGAACTGTCACGACGTGTTTGAGACTGACTGAGAAATTTGGTACTAAAATGAAAGCTGTTCACGTTATTGAAAACAGGTGTATATATGTAGTGGCGTGTGAGTGTTGCCGAGTGTCAAGGTAACTCAGTCTGTAATGGCGACCCTCAGGCCAGTCAATCACTTCATTTAATTGAACCCATTATGAGCTCGACCTCAAGACTCAGCAGCTCGACGTCAAGACACAGCAGCTCGACCTCAAGACTCAGCAGCTCGACCTCAAGACACAGCAGCTCGACCTCACAACACAACACAACATGAGAGAGAGAGAGAGAGAGAGAGAGAGAGAGAGAGAGAGAGAGAGAGAGATAAGGATCAGGTCCTGGAGGGGACAGGGGGGGGGGGGGGGCGCTCACCTGGTTATTCCCTAAGAGCTGCCAAAACGTACCCGTAGAAGGCGCTGTCGAGGTCACAGGCCAGGTAGATTCAGAGCACCTGGCCAGAGTTTTCCGCCTGTGGAGCTTCTTCACTTGCTTACGCCTGGAGGAAGGTGGGTTAGGTTAGGTTAGGTTACGTTACGTTACGTTGCGTTACGTTACGTTAGGTGAGGTGAACGACCCTTCTTAACCCCACTGAGGCGCCTGCGTCGACCTCGTAGAAAACTGTTTAATATAAAAACCGAGAAAGACAGAGGTTACACACACACACACACACACACACACACACACACACACACACACACACACACACACATCACAAACATAATCATACTCCCGCCACAAGAAACATCAACTGACTGACAATCATAGACCAAACAAACCTGTCATTAATCACTTACAGTCATCAGGTAAACACACACACACACACACACATACACACACCAATCAACGGTACATCTTGTTTACCCTCGGCCACGGCTCACAGCATTACTACCGCCTGGGCCATATCTTGAAATTCCTGGCATATATATCGACTCTTATGCAAATGAGGTTGGGTTAATTTTAATACAGGTTTACTGCCGTGTTGGTTTTTTCTTCCTCTTTTATCTATTGGTGATTTATTCTCGTGTTTATCTTCGTTATTTATGTGGCCAAGTGGTGTGGTGATTTATAGGGGGTCTGTGTGTTTGTTTGTGTGTGTGATTGCAGTTTTGGTGTTTTGAGTTTGTTTTGAGTAGTAGTAGTAGTAGTAGTAGTAGTAGTTACACACACACACACAAATACATGCAAGAAGAAGAAGAAGAAGAAGAAGAAGAAGAAATACCATCTCTACATAACGGAGTAAACGGATAAAAGAAACGGTATACCGGCTTCTGTTACTGCCGGATCTCAACTGTTAACGGTACTGTTGAGCGGGATGTAATGGTACTGTAGTGGCCCAACCAACCATGACCATACTATCATCATTTGTTTCAGGTTATGGGAATTATGGTAGTGTGGTAGGTGTTATGGTAGCGACCCAATCATGACCATACTACCATTCCCGGCTTTAGATTATGGTAATCATGGTAGTGTGATAGGATGGTTTGGTCGGTCAAATTGTCTATCTATGTATTTCTGTCTCTCTATCTCTGTCTGTTTGTCTGTCTGTCTCTCACCTGCCACGTTAATGTTATGATACATACTGTAGGTCGCAGAGCTCTTGGGCTGTAATTATAGTGGGAGCACAAGCCAATCTGCAGGGCACCACAACACGGGGAGAGAGAGAGAGAGAGAGAGAGAGAGAGAGAGAGACGTACACATAGTAGCAGATACACACACACACACACACACACACACACACACACACACACACACACAAAACACCGCTCAAGGCACAACAATTGAGAAGCCCTCATATCCTTCCCTTGGAGTAGGACTCTTGTCTCCCGCGTCCTGGACACCAAACAGCATCCTTCAAGCCGGCAGGAACACCCGGATGCTGGAGATGATAAGGATCCTCACATCTCCGGCAGGATCAGAGGCTCACAAAGGCCTTCTCCATGCCGTATCATGATCTGACGGTACATCAGCCTCTCAGGTGAATTTTGATGAGATTTCGTTATCACCTGTTGAGGAGTTCATGACCTAGTGATAGTGTGTTGTCTTGTGATGGTGATGACGATGATGATGAAGATGATGGCGGTGGTGATGATGACGATAATGATGAAGATGATGATGGTGGTGGTGATGATGATGATGATGATAGTGGTGATGATAGTGATGATGATGGTGATGATAGTGATGATGACTGATGATGGTGATGATAGTGATGATGATGATGATAGTGGTGATGATAGTGATGATGATGATGATGATAGCGCACCACAGTAACAAGTATAATCAGCAGCGGTGACAAGAACCCACCCTGGGGTACTCCGCTGCCTGTGTTATTAATCATACCTAATACTGGTCCAATTCTTTCTGTGTTATAACGGGTCGTCCGCGCCTGGCAGATGATAGTACCAGATGACAGTAGTTGACAGTAGATAGTAGTAAATGACAGTAGATGATAGTAGTTGACAGTAGTTGGCAGTATAGGACAGTAGATGATAGTAGTTGACAGTAGATGACAGAAGTACATGAGAGATAACAAGAATGAGTGACTGAGGATAGATGAGAAGGGATGACGGAAAATTAGAACAGATGAGTGACGGGTGTTGACAGACAGACGTATGAGTGACGAGTGTTGACAGACAGACGTATGAGTGACGAGTGTTGACAGACAGAGAGACGGATGACGGACGGGTGTTGACAGACAGAGCGACAGATGAGTGACGGGTGTTGACAGACGGAGAGACGGATGACGGATGGGTGTTGACAGACAGACGTATGAGTGACGAGTGTTGACAGACAGAGCGACAGATGAGTGACGGGTGTTGACAGACAGAGAGACGGATGACGGACGGGTGTTGACAGACAGAGAGACGGATGACGGACGGGTGTTGACAGACAGAGCGACAGATGAGTGACGGGTGTTGACAGGCAGAGAGACGGGTGATGTGTCATGAGGTGCCATCATATGCAGTAACCTACAGATCCGTCATAACCACTTAGTGTAGTGTGTTGTGTTGGACAATGGCCTCGAGTCCCTGCGTCAGTAGCTGGGAGAGGGACACACATATACACACACACACACACACACACAGGAGAGATGCAGCCTCCACCTGTGTGTGTGTCGGGTCCTGAGAGAGTTGTCAGTTAGGTCTGTACCCCCTGAAGCCGTAATACCAGCCTTGGCTTTATGATATTTGAAGATACTTATATGATAGAGGAGGACGTCAAGCGTGATACTGTTGTTATAGTTCAGTATCACATTCATAGGTGGCGTTGGTGTGTTATAGTTCAGTATCACATTCATAGGTGGCGTTGGTGTGTTATAGTTCAGTATCACATTCATAGGTGGCGTTGGTGTGTTATAGTTCAGTATCACATTCATAGGTGGCGTTGGTGTGTTATAGTTCTGTATCACATTCATAGGTGGCGTTGGTGTGTTATAGTTCAGTATCACACACATAGGTGGCGTTATACACGTAATAATTCCGCCTCCGACTCCTAGATGGCGTTGTTGCCCGGGGAAGTGAGTGACCTTCACCTCTCCCAGCAGACTGGACCGTGAACTACAGTGCACTCCTTTCTTGTTATATTTTTTCCCCGGCAGGTGTGTGGAATTGATAATTAAAGGTGTCTATGTTATTAAATCACCCCCCCCCCCCCACCACCACCACCAGACATTACGGGCACATGTATGACTAATTGGCCACCTCGTCTGTGTCGTCATTATCTGATTTTGTGGTTTAAGGGAAGCATTTACAAGTTTACAAGCAAATTAGTTAGACTATTCATCAGAAAATTACTCCTCGCGTTTCTTATGTACACAATTAATTAATTTTTTTTAGGGAGGGGAAGCCGTCACTGTTGCGGTGAGGTCACTGGTATTACAGATTATTACAAATTATTATTATTATTATTTTTAGTTGTAATTTTTTGTAATGGTAATGCTAATTCTACTTAAGTAATTTTAGTAATTCCTCTACTTTCTATAGTTTAGTTCTTTTTTCGACTTTTTTTTTTACTTATAATAGTTTTTTGTATTATTAAGTGATCTACCTGTCTCCTCTCCCCTGATCTCCTATGCTATCTCCCACCTGTCCCACCTGTTCCATCTGTCTCCCACCCCTCTCCAAAACCCCACTTGACTCCCTCCTCTCTCCTCCCCTCTCCAAAAAAAAACACCCACCCCTGTCTCCCGCCTGTCACCCCACCCCCCTGGTCTCCTATGCCATCTCCCACATCTCTCCCAACTACAGTGACCGCAGAGGGAATGATGCGTGTCCCTACCACACTTCTACCGCAGGAATGTCCCACAACACACCTCATCATCCGCCACATACACTAACGTTCCGGACGCCTCCCATGTCCTAATTACTCTCTCTCTCTCTCTCTCTCTCTCTCTCTCTCTCTCTCTCTCTCTCTCTCTCTCACACTTTTGCTCGGCTATGGGAAAAGACTTGACCATATACCTGTTGAACACACACACACACACACCACACACACACACACACACACACACAGCAGTTTATATTCACCATAAAACATAAAAAAAATATAATAAAAAATGAAAATAAAAATCGTATCAAAATTAACATCCCTTTAAAAAATAATTTCTGGGATTCACTGGAAATTAAAGGGAAAAATATAAGGGAAAACGAAGGAAATGTTTACACTACTGAGTTACACAAGGGAAGAGGGGAGAGTTGGATCCCTGTGAGGAAGAGGGGGAGGAGGAGGAGGAGGGGGAGGAAGAGGGGGGGGAAGAGGGGGTGGAAGAAAGATGATAAGAAAAAACGAAGAAATGATGACGAGGAAGAAGAGAGGAGGGAAAGAAATGATGATGAAGAGGAAAGAGAAGGAACGGGGAGAAAAAGATGATGATTAATGATGATGATGATGGTGAAGGAGGAGATAGGGGAGGAGGAGAAATAAATGAAGAAGATATTAAGAAGAAAAGAAGAAGAAGAAGAAGAAGTGTATTAGGTAGATTTGTTGATAAAATAAATTGTTGAAATTGACAACATCTATACATACCATCTTCACTACTAACCACACACACACACACTCTACCAGGAGCGGCCAGGTTGATTTAGCCAGCACAAGCAAGCAGTCGTTACTAATTGGTAGTGACAAGTACTGTACATGACCCAAGAACGTGATATATATATGAAGGTAGGAACAAGGGAGTTGGGTTCTTGAGCTTGGTGGTCTGCCCCTCTTCTCATCCCTCACCGCTCATCCCTCCTCCTTCACCCCTCACTCCACCCCACCCCTCCTCACCACACACCCCACCCCACCCTCACCACGCACCCATCCCTCTCTTATGACAACACCCACATTTAAGCTATTGTATTCCACTACCTCGATGCGTTTTTGTTTCACGTTTGTTCTCGATAATTATACATCACGGTGATTACTTTAAAGCCATAGAGACGAAGGTATTATAATATTAACTAAGGGATTCGATTCTCTTTTCTCTCTGGTATATGGTGTTGTCTTTAGTCTTATCTTCAGGTAGGGATTAGAGGAGGATCAGATTATGAGGTTAGTTTAGATGTTTAATTTATAGGTTTAGGGGAGAGCGTAGAACCTCCTTAGTATGTTCGTTTGTTCTGTCTATTCATCTACCTGTCTACCTGTATTTAAGCTTGTCCGTGCGTCCTTTATTTCTATAGCTATCTACTAAGTACGTCATGCCACTAAAATATAATTATATGTATATTTCTGGATTATTTACAGGTGGTAATGGTGGTGGTGGTGGTGGGTGTAAGGCCTCATATAATTACCCTCAATAATGGTTGGTATATCCGCCTCCGCTCTGCCTTCCTCACCACCACCACCACCACTAGAACCATTATTACCATAACCACCACCGCCACCGCACTTATACGCCTCGACATTCCACGTTATCAAATATTCTCACTTATTCCCCCTTCTTCTATTCCTTCGTCATCATCAGCTTCTCTTTCCTCTTTCTCATTTATCTTTGCCTTCCTTCTCAACCTTGCCTTTCCCACTCATTCCTTCCCTTCTCTCCTTCTTCCTCCCCCTCTTCTTCCTCCTTCTCCTCCATTCATTTCCCTCTCTCAACTATCCTTGCCTTCCCTCTCGTCCCTGCCTTTCCTCCCTCCCTTCTTTCCCCTTTCCTTCTCCTCCTTTCCCCCTCCCACCTCCTTCTCCTCTTCCTCTTCCTCCCCCATTAAGAAGCAGAGGCCTCAACCAAGGACATTATCTAAGAGATTTCTGACTCCTTGCATTTTTTTGTGCCGAGAACCGCAGGGGAATTGTTGGTACCTACGCTGTTTGGCCACCAAGTGTTTAGTTATATCTACACGTGACCAGTGACGCCGGGGTGTTGTTCCTGCCTTGACCTTCATGGATGTGTGTGTGTGTGTGTGTGTGTGTGTGTGTGTGTGTTTGTGTGTGTGTGTGTGTGTGTGTGTGTGTGTGTGCGTAGATTATTATTATTATTATTATTATTATTATTATTATTATTATTATTATTATTATTCCCCTGAACCAGAAATACACAGAGGAATACTATCATGGCACTATACGTCTGTCTGTCTGTTTGTTTCTCCAATATGTTGGTAAAGAGAGAGACAGGCGAACCGACAGACAGACAAACTGACAGCGACAAAACCGACAGGCAAACAAACAGACAGACAAACAGGTGTAGCCAAAAGATGTCTCCATTGTCAGGTTAGCTTACACGGGAGTTAATATTGAAGTATGCTAAGTAAGGTGTAAATATCCCCGAATACTGACAGAGAGGTATATTACTTTATTTACACACACACACACATACACACACACACACACACACACACACACAGACACAGACACAGACACACACACACACACACATCGGTACTGGCAGTGTTAGCTTAGTTGAAACTCTGCGCTAAGAATTCCCCTTGTGTTAGTACGAGAGAGAGAGAGAGAGAGAGAGAGAGAGTGAGAGAGAGAGAGAGAGAGAGAGAGTGAGAGAGAGAGAGAGAGAGAGAGAGACGTGAGGCACAAGAACATTAGTTTCATCAAGAGATCGTCTTCTGGATGGCCCCAAAAACCGGTTTATAATACTTGCCTCTTGAGATAATTACATTGTAAACATCTCAGCCTCTCGCGCTGTACTAAATGTGTGTGTGTGTGTGTGTGTGTGTGTGTGTGTGTGTGTGTGTGTGTCCCGTCATGAGAAACATTCAGCTTAATGTAGCTACCCAAGCTTTTTCTGGCCGTCCATAATATCATGATAGACCCAGCTTAAATGTCTAGTACCTATCCAAGCTCACTCTGGCAGTCAACTTAAATCTTTCGTAATAATAAGCTGTCATAATAATCAAAGTTTATTGCTGTAAGTCTCTGTCAACAAACGAATGAATTTCAGACTATATTATGTACTGTAAGACAAGATACAGTTGTGGTTACAGTTACACAGGTCTAATATTATATAATACACTACAGGTACAGTATATTACAGTAGCTTTCACAATATAATACACATGTGGTGAAGATACAGAACACATCACTTACACATCACAAACACACAGATACACATACAGCACAGGTATACACACAATACACACACACATACACTTCAGGTATACATCTCCCCAAGGATCGCCAACAAACGCATCATCATATTTTTTTTTCCATTCTCTCACTCATTACCTTAAGCGTTTTACGGCCAAGAGAGGTTAGAGACTTAGTAAAGGAAGGAATTATTGACGTTTCTTAAGGGAGAGGTCATGAGGTCAAAGGTCACCGGGTAATGCCTTGCACACTATGATTTAGAGGACACGAAGATGGAGAGTTTGTGTGTATATGGTAAAGTTCCTCGTGTGTTTATATTATTCGATGTGTATTGATGCCAGCTGTTTATATGTGCAGGTTTGTATAGACGTGTTGATAATAATTGGAAAAGTTAAATTATTATTGTATAGGTATTTCAATAACTTGGTACTGCTACTTACTACTACTACTACAACTTAAAACTACTACCTCTACTACTACTACTACTACTACTACTAATACTAATAATAACTTCACTTCAACAGGAAACACAATGCAACAAGACAGATGTGATGAAAAAGATTACCAAGATGGCGACTGTGGCGACCATTTTGAATAGAGGTATGTGAAAATATTGTTTATATATCACAAGTAAACAGTGAAGGAGATAGATAGATCGATAGATAGATCGATAGATAGATAGATAGATAGATCGATAGATAGATAGATAGATAGATAGATCGATAGATAGATAGATAGACAGATAGATAGCACAAGTGAGGCCAAATTAACCTTCACCTGACATCATGTATCTCTAACTACCTACCGAGCCATTTGGTAGCACTGTAATGTTATCATGAACTGTATTATACAAAACTAGACCTTGAGAGCATCCTTACTGTTGAAGCTTCATTAATAATAAGACGAAAGAGTTAATGGTCGAGGAGGCGGCCATTTTGGATTACTGTGACGGCGGCCATATTGGATGACTGTGACGGTGGTCCATATTGGATTACTGTGACGGCGGCCATATTGGATGACTGTGACGGTGGTCCATATTGGATTACTGTGACGGCGGCCATATTGGATGACTGTGACGGTGGTCCATATTGGATTACTGTGACGGCGGCCATATTGGATGACTGTGACGGTGGTCCATATTGGATTACTGTGACGGCGGCCATATTGGATGACTGTGACGGTGGTCCATATTGGATTACTGTGACGGCGGCCATATTGGATGACTGTGACGGTGGTCCATATTGCATTACTGTGACGGCGGCCATATTGGATGACTGTGACGGTGGTCCATATTGGATTACTGTGACGGCGGCCATATTGGATGACTGTGACGGTGGTCCATATTGGATTACTGTGACGGCGGCCATATTGGATGACTGTGACGGTGGTCCATATTGGATTACTGTGACGGCGGCCATATTGGATGACTGTGACGGTGGTCCATATTGGATTACTGTGACGGCGGCTATATTGGATGACTGTGACGGTGGTCCATATTGGATTACTGTGACGGCGGCCATATTGGATGACTGTGACGGTGGTCCATATTGGATTACTGTGACGGCGGCCATATTGGATGACTGTGACGGCGGCCATATTGGAATACTTGTGACCTTGACCATATTGTTGTTATCTTTTGTATTCGTTATATCGACATTAATTTCGTTCATATCCATCACAGGAAAGCATTGAAATAATGGGAAGAATAAAAGTAAAAACCCCAAACTATAAAAATAAAAGATGAAAAGTTTGGAAATTAGTTGACAAATATGGAGTGGCAGCCAGCACGACTTTTACCTTACCATTATAATTTAACTTCAATAATGATCAAAATTTCTGTTATCTTTCGTTCAAAATCTTTTATAATAACACAAAGAATTGAACAAAACCTTAATAGAAAAAATCCACTTTAGAGAGATTAAATCATTTCAGTAAACAAAGGGATTTAATTCTATTTTCCTAAACAGCAGAGGAACCCAAATAACGCCGTAAGGAACACCGCTTAAACCTGTTGGTATAATCTTGGCTGTGGATCTTAATTTTGTTGTGTTTATGAAATGAATTTACGTCGTATTTCAAGGTGTAGGTTAGGTTAGGGTCAGGTTAGGTTAGGTTAGGTAATGGAAGTAAGGTGGTGTGAGAGAGAGAGAGAGAGAGAGAGAGAGAGAGAGAGAGAGAGAGAGAGGCCACTCGGTTAATCTATTTCGTACATGAAGGTCCAGTTAGAGGATTGTGATAGTGTGTGTTTGTTAAGTTCGACCGCTGGGCCATCAATCCTCACCTGTGATTGGTCTGACCACACAGGTATTTCCCACGGGTGAAAAAACAAAAGAAAACTATCCAATTAAAACTCTCTATTTTTTATCCTCATTAGTTAAAAAAAATAAAGTTAAGATTAGGTTAATTTTGATCTAATAGGAATTTAATAAAAGTTTGTGGGGATTGATAAGTTAGGTTAGGTTAGGTTAGGTTAGGTTAGGTTAGGTTCTTCGTCTTCAGAATTGAGAGCAAATTTGGGTTGGGCTGAGAACATAACACCATCAAGCAGAACGATTGTTGACTCTGTAGCTGTTTCGCACCGGCTGGGAGGATGAGGGAGGAGGAAGAAGAAGAAGGAGGAGGAGAACGGACGAGGGAAGGAGGAAGAGACAAGGGGTGGAAAGGGGGAGGAGGGTTCGCTTAGGGTAGAGAGAGAGAGAGAGAGAGAGAGAGAGAGAGAGAGAGAGAGAGAGAGAGAGAGAGAGACTCCAACGTCACGATTCAGGAGTGAACAGTGTGTGTGTGATGTGTCTGGACTTCTGAGACCCGCCTTGTACTACTCCACTTGATAGGTCACACACACACACACACACACACACACACACACACACACACACACACACACACACACACACACACATTTTTTCTTTGACTCATTTCTCTCTCTTCTTTTTTCTCTCTCTCTCTTTCGTCCTCCCTCCCTCCATCTTCATATTTCTCCCTCCCTTCCTTCATCTCCTTCCCTCCTTCCCTCCCTCAATATGTCATTAAACTCACTATAAATATTAATGACTCTTCCCCCGTGAGTGAATGACGGCCTTCATGCCCACTCACTGTCACCTGTGTGCGTTTCTGTGCGTCATTGTGTGCGTTTTAGTGTGTCCTTGTGTGCGTTTTAGTGTGTCCATGTGTGCGTTTTAGTGTGTCCTTATGTGCGGTTTTGTGCGTTTTAGTATGTGTCCCTGTATGCGTTTCTCGGCTTCTGTGTGCGTTTTTTGTCTCTGTGTACATACGTCTTTGTGTACGTTTCTGTATCTCTGTAGTCCTTGTGCACAATTCTGTGTCTGTGTATGTCCTTGTGTGTGTGTTTCTGGGCTTGTGTAAGTTCATTTACCCCGATGCGTTTTTATGTGCTTCTGTGTACGTATCTGTGCGTATAGGTCTGTGTGTGCGCTGCCTGTGTACGTCTGTGTACGTGTCTGTTGATGTACATATGTCTGTACCTATAACATCCCTTACCTGTGTACCTTCCCTTCCCTTCTGACCCCTACTTTACCTTCCCTTCCTCTCCCTTCTCCCTCTGAACCCACCCCTCCCCACCCCTCCCCTCCCCACCCCTCCCCACCCCACCCCTCCCCTCCCCACCCCTCCCCACCATTGTCTGTACGAGTGTCATGCTCAGTTGAGTCTGTGGCCCCGTAAGTTACCTGTAATCAGTGTTTATGAACGTGCAGGTGAGGTGCTGGGGAAGAGGGAGATGAGGGAGGAGTTTAAAGGAGATGGGAGAGGGGGGGGAGGGGAGGAGGGTGGGATGGGAATGAGGAAGTTATGAGGAGGAGATGATGAGGGGAGGGGAGGAGGGGGAAGGGAGGGGGAGATAGGGAGGGGGGAGGGGAGTAAGGGGGAAGAAGGAGAGAGGGTGGGAGATTGTATGGTGACTGGAACGTGAGAAAAAGATGAAGATCACTGAGAGAGAGAGAGAGAGAGAGAGAGAGAGAGAGAGAGAGGCTTTACATATTCAAATGGCGGCAGAGTTAAGCAAACACTGGTGGGCGGGAGTTATGTGTCAACAAGGAGGCGACACACACACACTCTCTCTCTCTCTCTTAACTTACCAAGACTTCCCTAAGTTTCCTCCCACCACCTTCATCCATTTCCTCAATTCCCTCACTTTATCTCTTCTCTGTCTCTCTTAATCATCAACTTTAGTGTCTAATTTAATCAGTGTTGTTGCCGGAAGTTACATCATTAGAGGTAGTCATCAATATATTAATTATGAATTTAACACTTACGTAATTTATGTTAGTAGTGTTACGTTTTATAAGAATTTCTTTTAACAAATTTAACATTATGTAAGTTTATGTGGGATAAATTAACACGTAACTTAAAGATATCATAAAGGCATAAAAGGTGAATTATATATTGACCTCACACATACTCCCCTCGTGACAGCTGACCGTTAACTGACCACACAGGCTGCCAGGTCCCTCCAGATAACACTCCTGTAGGGTTACCAACATGTGTAACAAAAAAAAAAATCATTAATTCATAAATACTAAAGCCATCATTGGTAATATAGTTAATTTCTGTATGACCTATTACACAGAGACACAAGGTAAAGTCAACCACTGTGAGTCTTGTTTGCCTCTCCCTCGTGAATCCGAAGCCTATATGTGGAGAATAATTGTATCAGTCTATTGCTTCGGGTTCGTGAGTCTGAATCTCTTTTTGGGGGGGAGGTTCGTGGTTCAGAGGGAGAGGCGAAAGGACTTGCAGTAGTTGATTTGAGAGAGAGAGAGAGAGAGAGAGAGAGAGAGAGAGAGAGAGAGAGAGAGAGAGGTATTCTTACTGTTGGTGTTGTTGGTGACTAAACAAACACACATTTAGACTCGTATCTCTCCTTCAGGTAGGCCAAGAGACCCAGGTTTGTGTCCAGGAGTAAATGAATTTGTGGTGGCCATTAAGTCCAGGGAATAGACTAGAATAGAATAAAATAGAATAGAATAGAATAGAATAGACTAGAATAGAATAGAATAGAATAGATCAATAAAGGTTTAAATATCACCGTAAAAGACCTAAACCACAAGGTCAATAAAGGTTTAATTATCATCGTAAAAGATTCAAGATGTCGTACGTGGAAGCTGGGAACATAACAGAGAGGTCATGACCCAGGCTACCTGCCCTGGGGGGGTCATGCGTCATCACCCCTTGAGCAGGTGTCAGGCGTGATTAATTAATTTGTCAGGTGTTTGCGTACCGTCTCTCTCTCTCTCTCTCTCTCTCTCTCTCTCTCTCTCTCTCTCTCTCTCTCTCTCTCTCTCTCTCTCTCTCTCCAACATAAATAAAAGTTCATGATGCTATTTAAAGATCTTATGAAGCTGTAGCCAACTTCAGGAGTTTGTAATTTCAAGACTGACTGTATTTATCACTGTAATGGGAACGGAAATTGGTTATGTTATTTTAAGATAATTTTACATCGTTTTTATATTTAGTTTTGTATTTTTTTTTTGTCCTAGAGTTAAATGGTATTTTTTTTTTGTTCTGAAATTCTTTGTGGGATTTTGAATGTTTGTTTGTTTATATAGTGGTGGTAGTAGTGGTGGTGGTGGTAGTAGTGGTGGTGGTGGTGGTAATGGTAGTTGGGATTGTTGTGGTGGTGGTTGTGGTTGTAGTTAGTGATGGTAGTGGTAGTAGTGGGGGTGGTGATGGTGGTGGTAGTAGTGGTGGTAGTGATGGTGGTAGCTGTGGTGGTAGTGATAGTGGTAGTAGTAATGGTGGTAATGGAGGATGACTCGACCAGTACGTGATAAACGACTCGTGGATTGTTCTTTCTTTCTTCCCTCAGGACCTCTCCTCCTCCTCCTCCTCCTCCTCCTCCTCCTCCTCCTTCTCTTCCTCTTCATCCTCTTCTTCTTTTCCCATCACTATCACCACCACCACCACAACCCCTAGCCCTACAGCTACCATCACCACTGCCAAATACTCTTAGGTTAGGTTAGGTTAGATTAGGTTAAACGAGGTAAGATTAGGTTTGCTTAGGTTAGGTTAGATTAGGTTAGGTAAGATTAGGTTAGGTTAGGTTAAACGAGGTAA
Source organism: Homarus gammarus (assembly GCA_958450375.1). Classification (NCBI taxonomy): domain Eukaryota; kingdom Metazoa; phylum Arthropoda; class Malacostraca; order Decapoda; family Nephropidae; genus Homarus; species Homarus gammarus. The sequence goes on along the minus strand of CAUDMG010002954.1, from coordinate 642,476 downwards.
GATTAGGTTTGGTTAGGTTAGGTTAGATTAGGTTAGGTAAGATTAGGTTAGGTTAGGTTAGGTTAGCGTTCATCATCAGGTTAAATAAACTAGGGTGGTTATTCTTCAGGTGATTTCTTATACGTCAACATATTTGTTAAATTGATGGTAACTTAACTTAAAAAAAATATCATAAAATTAAACCTCTCTCTCTCTCTCTCTCTCTCTCTCTCTCTCTCTCTCTCTCTCTCTCTCTCTCTTCTCTCTCTCTCTCTCTCTCTCTCTCTCTCGTTGCGCCTTTATAAATATCAGCCGAGCTATACGTGACTCAGCGCCAGTGATCAATTTTTACCATCACCTAACTTAAAGACGCCCAGGTGTTATGGTGTTGTATTGATGTGTTATAGAGGTGCTGGGAGAATGTTGATGGTGTTGTGTTGAAGGCTAATGGCGTCAGGTGGTGTTAGGTAAGAGATGATGGCGTTACACAACTACATATTTCGATTCTTTTTACACCCAACCTAACCCAACCCAACCCTAACCTAACCCAACCCAAACCTAACCTTACCCAAACCTAACCCAACCCAACCCTAACCTAACCCAACCTAACCCAACCCAAACCTAACCTAACCCAACCCTAACCTAACCCAACCCTAACCTAACCCAACCCTAACCAACCCTAACCTAACCAAACCTAACCTAACCCAACCCTAACCTAACCCAACCCTAACCTAACCCAACCCAACCCTAACCTAACCCAACCTAACCCAACCCAAACCTAACCCAACCCAACCCTAACCTAACCCAACCCTAACCTAACCCAACCCAACCCAACCCAACCCTAACCTTACCCAACCCAACCCAACCCAAACCCAACCCAACCCAACCCAACCCAACCCAACCTAACCAAACCCAACCTACCCTAACCTACCCTAACCTACCCTAACCTAACCCAACCCAACCCTAACCTAACCCAACCTAACCCAACCCAAACCTAACTTAACCTAACCCAACCAAACCCAACCTACCCTAACCTAACCTAACCAAACCAAACCCAACCTAACCTAACCTAACCTAACCTAACCTAACCCAACCAAACCCAACCTAACCTAACCCAACCCAATCTCTATGTAAACACCTTGATAGACTATCCTTGTATATAGTGTCTTAATGTCTGCCTTAATACTACAAACTTTCTAAAAAAATAAATATATTAAAGGTTCAGCGTTAAATTCCACCTTCTGGGATCTCTGTTATGACAAGTTGTGAAGACGCCCTCACGCCCTCAAGATGTTGGCGAGAAAACACGATTATTCACAGCTGGTGGTGAGGGTGGTAGTGGTGAGGGTGGTAGTGGTGATGGTGAGAGTGGTGGTGGTAGTGGTCATGGTGAGAGTGGTGGTGGTAGTGGTCAAGGTGAGAGTGGTGGTGGTAGTGGTCAGGGTGGTGGTGGTGGTAGTGGTCATGGTGAGAGTGGTGGTGGTAGTGGTCATGGTGGTGGTGGTAGTGGTGATGGTGAGAGTGGTGGTGGTAGTGGTGATGGTGAGGGTGGTGGTGGTAGTGGTGATGGTGAGAGTGGTGGTGGTAGTGGTGATGGTGAGGGTGGTGGTGATATATTTTGCAAGAAAAATCTATATGTATTGCAAAAAACACTCTCTATATATTGCAGGGATATCCGACTGCTATTGCAAAGAGCATCGACTCTCACACGGACATATCAAGTCACTATTACACGCCTAATCGACTATCCTACTGCAAGGACAATAGAGACTCATCTATTGACGGGGAAATAGAGGTCTTTACACCACCAAGAGCTCTTACCTGTTGGCTTCCCACTCAAGCGTGAACACCTGTCATTCTCCACTCAAGCGTGAACACCTGTCATTCTCCACTCAAGCGTGAACACCTGTCATTCTCCACTCAAGCGTGAACACCTGTCATCTTCCTTGGAGGTTGTCTAGGGATTTTATTAAGTCAGAGAGGGTGGAGGACCTTTGGAGAGGAGAACGATACAGAAACTATACCTCCAAAACATCGCTGGATGGAAGTGACTATCCACAAATATCCACATCTATCCACAACTACCCACAACCACCATCCTTGTTCATCCATGACCATTCTTTAATCCCCATGACCATCCACCACGCCCCACGACCATCCACCACGCCCCACGACCATCCACCACGCCACACGACCATCCACCACGCCCCACGACCATCCACCACGCCCCACGACCATCCACCCTGCCTCACGACCATCCACCACGCCCCACGACCATCCACCACGCCTCACGACCATCCACCACGCCCCACGACCATCCACCACGCCCCACGACCATCCACCACGCCCCACGACCATCCACCACGCCCCACGACCATCCACCACGCCCCACGACCATCCACCACGCCAAACGACCATCCACCACGCCCCAAGACCATCCACCACGCCCCACGACCATCCACCACGCCTCACGACCATCCACCACGCCCCACGACCATCCACCACGCCCCACGACCATCCACCACGCCTCACGACCATCCACCACGCCCCACGACCATCCACCACGCCCCACGACCATCCACCACTCCCCACGACCATCCACCACGCCTCACGACCATCCACCACGCCACACGACCATCCACCACGCCACACGACCATCCACCACGCCCCACGACCATCCACCCCGCCACACGACCATCCACCACGCCTCACGACCATCCACCACGCCCACGACCGTTCTGCACCATCTGCGACCGTCAGTGACCGTCAGTGAAACATCCTAACGACCGTATTTCCGGCCAGCCTTCAGAGATGTGACCGCAAACCTCCGGCGGGCGATAATTTAGGGGCAGACGATCACTTCGACTTTAATAATAATAAACGTTTTAACCTGCGGCCACACATTCCCCAGCGTCAACCCTTGTAATCGTGTGCGCGTGCGGGTGTGTGAGTGGGTGAGTGCGTTACCCTGTGTGTGTGTGTGCGTATGTGTGTGTTTTGTCCTCTTCTCCATCCTCCTCATCCTCCCCACCTATCCCCGCACACACTCCCCCTCACTCACCACAACCACACACCCCCACCCTTCACCACCACTCACCATCACCCCTCACCACCACTCACCACACACACACCCCCACCCCCACCCTTCACTCACCACACCCCCACCCTTCACCACCACTCACCACCACTCACCACACACACACCCCCACCCCTCACTCACCACACCCCCACCCTTCACCACCCTTCACCACCACTCACCACACCACTCACCACCACCCACACCTCTCCCCACCCCTTCAACACCATCCATGCCGAACAGGTCACCTTCAACACCACCTCTTCCACTTCATCATAGCCTCGTGTTTACATTAGTCTTCTTTTTTACATAATTACCATTTTTTTTTACATAATTTTTTACACAAATATTTTTTACAATTATTTTTTTATTACAATATTATTTATCGTCGGCTTTTATATATATATTATTTTTCTTTCAACAGGACGGCCATGTTACAGTGAGGTTCATTATAGGAAAAAAAGGTAATTTTTTTTCTTTCTTTGTTAAACTGATATTATAAAGGTATGAATCTTTACTGCTATGTTGTTAGTTCAGGTACAGGTGGTTACAGGTAGGTGCAGGTATGCGTACAAAGAGAGAGAGAGAGAGAGAGAGAGAGAGAGAGAGAGAGTAACTAATACCTCGGTCTTATACTCCCCGATATAATGCTTTAATGATCACAAGTCGTTCACCTTAATAATACTCTCTCATATATTACTAAGTCTTCACCATTACGTTCGTCATTTACTCCAGCTCTGAATCCGTCTCTTAGTTTTTATCACGGAGTTTATTTACATTCTGTCTCGGCTGTCACGAACGCTCAAGGATTTTATTTTCAATTTTTTTCACCATCGTTTAAAAATATCCTTATCTTTCTTCACTGCTTTCTTATTGGTTAATTGCCAGCTGTGTCTATCGTTCTCGTAGGTTTAGAAAGAGAATTAATTACATGAATAAATTATAAGCATCGAAATGTTCCTGTAATTAATCTATAATTATTATTGTTTAACTGCCGTGTGACAGACCTCTTTGTTTACAAACATCTTCAACTTGTCTGCCAGATACACGAAGTCAGGGGTCATTGTCCACCCAGCGACCATACAGTGTCACGCCACATAGATCGTAAGGTCGATAATCTTGAGGTAATTGCTTGTAATTTAGATGGTATACAAGGACAGGAACCATCCACTGAGCTCTTAAGACTTACCGTTGACCCTCGCCACAGGTTGAGGTCCTTTGAATCACCCAATTGATTAACACGGAGCCATTAATCACACAGGTAGACTTCTTTATGTACACCTGCTTGGTGACTGACCGCTGGAGTGTGTGTGTATGTGTGTGTCTGTGTGTGTGTGTGTGTGTGTGTGTGTGTGGATAATATTGTCTTAGATACACCCGGCGTGGGATATATTGACCCTGTCTTGTGCTGGCGCCTCGTAATGGCTGGGGAGGAAGCTCTTGTGGGAACTAAGTATATTATTTGTTATAACAAGTGTGTGTGTGTGTGTGTGTGTGTGTACCGAGGGAAGAATGTGTATAACGAGAGAGTAATAAAATATACTGAGGGGTTGAGAAAGATACTGAGGGGTTGAGAAAGATACTTAGAGCTGTAGAAAGACATTTAGAGCTGTAGAAATATACTTAGAGCTCCAGAAAGATACTTAGAGCTGTAGAAAGATACTTAGAGCTCCAGAAAGATACTTAGCTGTTAAGAAAGATACTTAAGAGCTGTAGAAAGATACTTAGAGCTATAGAAAGATACTTAGAGCTGTAGAAAGATACTTAGAGCTGTAGAAAGACATTTAGAGCTGTAGAAATATACTTAGAGCTCCAGAAAGATACTTAGAGCTGTAGAAAGATACTTAGAGCTCCAGAAAGATACTTAGCGGTTAAGAAAGATACTGAGGGGTTCAGAAAGATACTTAGGGCTACCAAAAGATACTAAGAGCTACAGAAAGACAATTAGAGCTACAAAAAGATACTTAATTCCTGCCTTCATCCTAATTCCTAATCACTCACATACCTCCCATTAATAGCTCCACTAACTCAATTACCAGTCCACTAATTACCAGTAAGGTGAGTTTATCAGTCATTACAGATCACCTGGGGAGATAATGAGTCTCAAATGCTCACTCAGGGGCCGCACTTGTTCATTCATCATTGCGTTGTGCTTGTTCAGGGGCCTCTGTCTTATTGTTGACAGTTGACACCTTGGCTTTTAAAGAACCTGTCTACATCACCTTCCTGTCTACATCACCTTCCTGTCTACCTCACCTTCCTGTCTACATCACCTTCCTGTGTACATCACCTTCCTGTCTACCTCACCTTCCTGTCTACATCACCTTCCTGTCTACCTCAGTCCTTAAGGTTATTGTGTTCATACATTGAATTACACGAAACAGACAGACTTGTGTGTGTGTGTGTGTGTGTGTGTAAGATCAATCGTTGAGGACATAGTCATCTAGGACCCGTGTTAATTTATTGAGAAAGTGGACATAATAATAATAATAATAATAATAATAATAATAATACACCTTTTCACATATCCGTTGAGACATTGTTACATAACTATTTGACAAATTTCCATAACCGAATGACAGACAGAACACATATCGAATGACAATCTAAAATAACTGTTCGTTCATGCTGACGGAAGTGATTGACATAAGTTATGAAGTTGACGGACGGGAACAATAAACCGACAGACTACATATAGTTTGAGAATATAACAATTGGAGAATGACATACCACCAACAGTTATTTTAGATTGTCATTCGATATGTGTTCTGTCTGTCATTCGGTTATAAAATTTGTCAAATAGTTATGTAACAATGTCTCAACGAATATGTGAAAAGGTGTAATGATGATAATAATAATAATAATAATAATAATAATAATAATAATAATAATAATAATAATAATTTGTGCTTCATCTACTCCCTAAAATTGGTGCTTCATCTACTCCCTAAAATTGGTTGTCGTCTAAAGAGCTCCCATTACGCCCCCCCCCCCCCCCCTCTTCAAGCTAGGTCGTGTACGTGTGTCGCCGGAAAGAGGAAACTAAGCTGAATGATGAGAACTTTTGTCGTGTGTGTGTGTGTGTGTGTGTGTGTGTGAGGGAGGCAGCTGCTTGGGGCACTTAGGTGAGAGTGACTCGGTCTTAGTTGTTGCACTGCATTTACATATTTTGGTCAATTGCACAGTGTAAATCAAAGGCATTTATGTGGTAAGTGCTGAATTTTTTTTTTCTTTTGGGGGTGGGTGGGTGGGGGACTTATGTGTATTATGTTGATTGCACGGGTTGATTGCACGGGTTCATTGCACGGTATTTTGCATAATTTTACCGAGTGCATCGTCTTTGTGAAGTCATTGTCCTGAGTACGTGTTTTATTTATTTATTTATTTATTTTTATCGTAATGTATGTGTTGGTTTTATTGCACTGGAGTCTATTGCAAACTATTATTGCAATGTATTTACGCCTCATTGTTGATTGCATTGTATATCAAGGTCATTGCATAGTGTAGGAAGCATCTTGGTGAATCACTGTTGCTTTTATTGCATTAGGACGCTACATTTTGTGGTTTGCAACGCTTATCAAGGTCATTGCATCGTTTCTTGGTGAATCAGTGTTGCTTTTAATGCATCAGGACGCTACATTACGCAGTGTTGTGGGTTGCATCGCGTGTCAAGGTCATCACACGGTAATATATAATGCTGCCGTCGTGAGTTTTGTTGACTGGCTACATTCCTGAGTGTCATCGCCCTCCCGACCAGCCGTATTAAACAAACGGTCCCTGGTAAACAATGGTGAATTAAGCAGGAATCTTCACAAGGTTTTCTCACTCGTGTTTACCTGGATAGTGATGGACGCTACTGAAGGTTACTGGCTTATTATTAACTTACCTGTCTTATTGATGGTGATGTTGATGTGTTGATGTTGCAAGGTATTCATGATGTTGCAATGTGTTCATGATTCTGCAAGGTATTGATGGTGATGTTGCAATGTGTTGATTATGATGTTGCAATGTGTTGATTATGATGTTGCAAGGTATTGACGGTTATGTTGCAATGTGTTGTTGATGATGATGATGTTGCAAAATATGTCATTGAAAAACATCACTTCCTACTTGCACCTCATTTCCGCACGAGATTCCAAATAGCATGCATGAAGCGATACATTACACCTTGATAATAGTCATAACTAGAAACATCAATAGGAGATGAAAATAGCCTCTAAACACCTTAACAATCATAACTAGAAAACTCAATAGGAGATAAAAAATAGCCCCTAAAGCGCCCTAATTATTAATGTTTATACTTTTCCGTTTTCACTCAAGCTCTGTGTTTTCTAAGTCATAAGAAGAGCTGTACAGTAGGTGTTGGCTCGCTCGCCTACAGGAAGGACGGGCTCAGGGCAAGGTCGCCATCAGGTGTTTCCACTCAGGTGCTTGCTGGGTGGTTGTCACTGTTTAACTTTGGTAAGGGCTGGGATTATCTGTGAGTGTCTTTAAGGGCTGGGAGTATCTGTAAGGGCTAGGAGTATCTGTGAGGGCTGGGAGTATCTGTAAGGGCTAGGAGTATCTGTGAGTATCTTTAAGGGGAGGTAGTATCTGTGAGGTGTGAGGGCTGGGAATATTTGTGAGGGCTGAGAGTAGCTGTGAGGGCTAGGAGTATCTGTGAGCATGGCGGACGGCAGTGAAGGTCATAGCTGTGACCTCTGTGTCGCCCTAGGGTTGGGGGAGGGGGGGTTGACGTAAGAGGTGAGGTCATCTTCTCTCTTGCTCGACCACTGCACAGTACACCCCTCCATTGTGTACTCTTAGGTGTGATTAATGCACACACATACACACACACACACACACACACACATACACACATACACACACACACACACACACACACATACACATACACACATTGGCTTTGACTCCATACAAGCTGAGACACAATCTCTCCATCTATCTCTCCCTCACACCTCAATCTCTCCATCTATCTCTCCCTCACACCCCTATCTCTCCATCTATCTCTCCCTCACACCTCTATCTCTCCATCTATCTCTCCATCTATCTCTCCCTCACACCTCTATCTCTCCATCTATCTCTCCCTCACACCTCTATCTCTCCATCTATCTATCCCTCACACCTCTATCTCTCCATCTATCTCTCCCTCACACCTCTATCTCTCCATCTATCTCTCCCTCACACCTCTATCTCTCCATCTATCTATCCCTCACACCTCTATCTCTCCATCTATCTCTCCATCACCCACTAAACACCTGTGAGAGATAAGGAGATAATTACCAGGTGTTAATAAGCAACATTAAGGCTCATTATTACCCTGTCTTAATGTACTGTATACCTGAGTTACCTGTGGCTTAATGACCTGATGCTGAACGACCTTCTCACCTGGTGGGTTAACTTAGGTTAGGTTAGGTACTGTGAGTCACCTGAAGATTAAACACTCTAACCTAACCTAACCGCAACCTAACCTAACATAACCTAACCGCAGCCTAACCTAACATAACCTTACCGCAACCTAACCTAACATAACCGCAACCTAACCTAACATAACCTAACCGCAACCTAACCTAACATAACCTAACCGCAGCCTAACCTAACATAACCTAACCGCAGCCTAACCTAACATAACCTAACCGCAGCCTAACCTAACATAACCTAACCGCAACCTAACCTAACATAACCTAACCGCAGCCTAACCTAACATAACCTAACCGCAACCTAACCTAACATAACCTAACCGCAACCTAACCTAACATAACCTAACCGCAACCTAACCTAACATAACCTAACCGCAACCTAACCTAACATAACCTAACCGCAGCCTAACCTAACATAACCTAACCGCAACCTAACCTAACATAACCTAACCGCAGCCTAACCTAACATAACCTAACCGCAGCCTAACCTAACATAACCTAACCGCAACCTAACCTAACATAACCTTACCGCAACCTAACCTAACTTAACCTAACCGCAGCCTAACCTAACATAACCTAACCGCAGCCTAACCTAATCTAATAAGTAAAAATAATACCTGACTTGTCATGTTTTTGCTTTTAATTATCGCGAAGAAAAAAAAAGCCCCTATGATTATCACTGGAAAAAAAATACGATTTCTATCATTTTTTTCTATGGGTAAAAAAAAAAATTACATAATATTGGAATTAACACCGATATTCTGTCGTATTTTTGTATGCAAATTAGTGTTAAATTACCGGGTAGTTGGGCAGGATTATGGGGTGGTAAACAGGGGGGAAGAGTGTCTTTGTGTAATATATAAACAACGTTTGGGTAATGTGGGTATTAGTCCCCATAAATACAGGTACGAATATTTGGCGCACAGGTGAGAGAGAATTAGCGGGTTGTGAGCTATGGGCGGACACCTGCCATTACAGGTAAGGCGGCAAGGGGGTGTGTTTTATGTCCTGGGCTATTACGTGTTCTGGCTGTGTGCCTTAATACTGCGCCACCACGAGAACAGAGCCACCACGAGAACAGAGCCACCACGAGAACAGAGCCACCACGAGAACAAAGCTACCACGAGAACAGAGCCACCACGAGAACATAGCTACATCGAGAACAGAGCCACCACAAGAACAGAGCCACCACAAGAACAGAGCCACCACGATAACAGCCACCACGAGAACAGAGCCACCACGAGAATAGAGCCACCACGAGAACGGAGCTACCACGAGAACAGAGCCACCACGAGAACAGAGCCACCACGAGAACAGAGCCACCACAAGAACAAAGCCACCACGACAACAGAGCCACCACGAGAACAGAGCCACCACAAGAACAAAGCCACCACGACAACAGAGCCAACACGAGAGCAGAGTCACCACGAGAACAGAGCCACCACGAGAACAGAGCCACCACGAGAACAGAGCCACCACGAGAACAGAGCCACCACGAGAACAGAGCCACCACGAGAACAAAGCCACCACGACAACAGAGCCAACACGAGAGCAGAGTCACCACGAGAACAGAGCCACCACGAGAACAGAGCCAACACGAGAACAGAGTCACCACGAGAACAGAGCCACCACGAGAACAGAGCCACCACAAGAACAAAGCCACCACGACAACAGAGCCAACACGAGAGCAGAGTCACCACGAGAATAGAGCCACTACGAGAACAGAGCTACCACGAGAACAGAGCCACCACGAGAACAGAGCCACCACGAGAACAGAGCCACCACGAGAACAGAGCCACCACAAGAACAAAGCCACCACGACAACAGAGCCAACACGAGAGCAGAGTCACCACGAGAACAGAGCCACCACGAGAACAGAGCCACTACGAGAACAGAGCCACCACGAGAACAGAGCCACCACGAGAACAGAGCCTCCACGAGCGATTAACAGCGCCACCACATCTGCTCTTGTACTGACGTTGTTAGCTAAGATGATGAGTTACTGACTTAATTTGCTACACCCACCCACCCACCCACCCACCCACTATCCATCTCATAAGCTGGACAGGGTACACCTACAGTGTGAGGGTCTTGAAGGAGCTGTGTCTATGTTTATAAGTTAATGTTGGAGGTGGTGCTGGAGGTTTTGTTGGAGGTACTGTTGGTGTAATTGTCGGAGGTAATTTGGTGTAATTGTTGGAGGTAATTGTTGGAGGTAATGTTGGAGGTGGTGTTGGAGGTGTTGTTGGAGTAGTTGTTGGAGGTGTTGTTGGAGGTACTGTGGGTGTAATTGTTGGAGGTAATTTGGTGTAATTGTTGGAGGCAATTGTTGGAGGTAATGTTGGAGGTAATGTCTCATATTCTCTTCCATCGACTTCCTTTAAGTGTCATCCCCATCAATCCTCCTCCAACGTATCTCCACCACATGACTCATCTCTTCCCCATCAATCCATTATTAGGAGACCTCGTCAACTCCCTCATTAGCCTCACCTTCGTCAACTTACCTGTCCTTCAGTTGATCACATGATGGTTTTTTTCCCAATACTCATTACTACTACTACTACTACTACTACTACTACTACTACTACTACTACTACTACTACTACTACCACCACCCTATAATTCACTACTAATTCCTCTTATTTTCCTCTTAGTTATCACACATCAACACGTAAGTCATCGTGTAATTTAAAACTACACTACTACCTAACTAATTCATCTACCACAATTCATATAACCACAATCACAACAACCACCACCATCATCATCATAATAACAACCTGTATTACCACAACCACCACCATCACTACAACAACTATCACAACAATCCGAACACAATTACCGCTACAACCACCACCACCACCACCACCACCACAACAACCACCATCACCAAAACAACTACCACAACAACTACCATCAACACAAGGTTCTCCTCGAAGGTCAAGGACGCGGTGTATTGTGAGTGGGGGAGGGAGGGGGGAGGGAGGGGAGGAAAGGGGGAGGGGGGGGAAGGGAGGGGGAGGACTTGTTTATGCGTATAAACCTCCTCTCCCATTTTTCCCGCCCACCCGCCCGCCCACCCACCCGCCCACCCACGTATATACCAAGAGATTACGTCAAGGTGGTGTTTCAACTGGACACTAGAAGAGAGGGGGGGGGTGAGGGGAGGGGGAGATGAGGGTAGGTTAGAGGGGGGGGGAGGAGAGGGAGGGATGGATGAGTTGGGTAAGAGTTGAGGGGAGGGAATGTGAGGGGAAGGGGGGTAGAGAGGGGAGGGGAGAGGAGAGAGGGGAGGGGTGGGGAGGGGATGACATAATGGAGATAGCCCTCACTACCGTGTTTACCTTGTTCCACCTGATCTTTTACCTGTACCTGTAGTGTTTAATTAAGGTTCACATGCAGAGTTAGTGTAGGTGATGCATCTTCCTACATGACGCCATTAAATACAGTACAACAAATGCCATTATAACTCTGGCACCATTATATACAACACCTCATAACCCTGGAATTATTAAACACCATTAAAAACACCATGATCCATTATAACCAAGGCGCCATTAAGTCATCATACGCCATTATAACTGACACCATTAAACACCATCATAACCCTGGCACCATTATGTCGAAAAAGACAAGTCATGCACCTGTAATTTAATGTGAATGGTTTATTGTGACTTTCTTTCTTTCTTTCTTTTAATCGTGAAAGTACAGGTAACAGGTAACACATAACACCTCATTACCAGAGACAACCTGTAGGTCACTGTGTCTGGTTAGAGAGAGAGAGAGAGAGAGAGAGAGAGAGAGAGAGAGAGAGGTGTCGTCAACAGGTAAGGAGGACCCACTGTCACCTGGAGGAGACGCTGATGAGGCAGACGACCTACTGACACACACACACACACACACACACACACACATTATAGCCGATTATGTGGTATGTTATGGTATTCGGGTGTGATTCAAATATCTCTCTCTCTCTCTCTCTCTCTCTCTCTCTCTCTCTCTCTCTCTCTCTCTCTCTCTCTCTCTCTCTCTCTCTACATGAAGAATATGCCTAATGAACCACATACATACACACATAACAAAACCCCTTTCACACTAAACACATTTCCTACTGTAATAACAAACACCGAAGAAGAAAATACAAAGTTACATCTTTTCACGTAATGGCTATATTTTACTGGCGGTGGAGCGTTTTGGAGGGATTATGCGCCATGAATCTAGCCAGAATTGTGTTTATGGGCTATATCACGCCACGGTGTTCCCTAAATGTCGTGAATCAGCTGTGTAGCGTCAAGTGAGTCAGGTATATATTTTGAACTCTGTATAATGTAGGAAAATGAGGAGTATTGGTTAGGTTAGGGTAGGTTAGAGTAGGGTAGGGTAGGTTAGGGTAGGTTAGGGTAGCGTAGGTTAGGGTAGGGTAGGGTAGGTTAGGGTAGGGTAGGTTAGGGTAGGTTAGAGTAGGTTAGGGTAGGGTAGGGTAGGGTAGGGTAGGTTAGGTTAGGGTAGGGTAGGGTAGGTTAGGTTAGGGTAGGGTAGGGTAGGGTAGGGTAGCGTAGGTTAGGGTAGGGTAGCGTAGGTTAGGTTAATGGTAAGGTGGGTTAGGGAGGGTTAGAATGAGGTAGGGTAGGGTTGGTTAGGGTAGGGTAGGGTGGGTTAGGGTAGGGTAGGGTGGGTTACGGTGGGTGGTTACGGTAGGGTGGGTTAGGGTAGGGTAGGGTGGATTACGGTGGGTGGTTACGGTAGGGTGGGTTAGGTCAGGTTAGGTTAAGTTAGGTCATGTAAGAAATAATTTGTTTTGTGGGAGATTGTGATGTACGTATCGTGTGTGTACATGAGATAGTCTAAGATGGTGATGTACGTATCGTGTGTGTACATGAGATGGTTTAACAAGATGGTGTTCAGTCATGGAAGAAAGATTTTTAGCGACTGTGGAAGCTGTGAACATGAACAGTCAACTCTGCTTCCGGTTTACAAAGTGGATGTAGAATTTTGCTTGATCCTAAACCTGTCCACGTTAATTCCCATCTCTTCGACACAGTGTGGATAAAGAATACGTAGAAATCCACCCAAATCCAAGCACCAGACACACGTAATGAGGATTCCGTTATCTGAACATATCTAACCAGAGAGGTGTGGGTGGGTGTGGGTGGGGTGGGTGGGAGGGCGGGGACCACAAGCAGCGCCTCGGATGATGAGCGGGCGGGCGGGCGGGCGGGGGGGACGAACCGGAATAATAACACTGTCTCTGTCCACCAGCAGAAAAACACTGACTCGCTCTTAAGGTAAAATTACTACTTAGTCGATACGAGTACAAGAACTGTCTGAGAGGGAGGAGAGGAGAGGAGAGAGGGATGGAGGAGAGGAGAGAGGGATGGAGGAGAGGAGAGGAGAGAGGGATGGAGGAGAGGAGAAGGGGATGGAGGAGAGGAGAGGAGAGAGGGATGGAGGAGAGGAGAGGGGGATGGAGGAGAGGAGAGAGGGGATGAGAGAAGAGTAAAGAGGAAAGGAAAGGAAGAAAGGAAGAACTTACAGAAGGAAAGAAGGAAGGAAGAACTTACAGAAGGAAAGAAGGAAGGAATAAGAGTGTAGAAGAAAGAAGAATAAAGGAAAAATAAGAACAAACGAGACAAAAGAGAGACAACAAGACACATAATATCCCCTTTTTTTTTTTTTTTACGAAGACAACAATTTTCTCGCCGTGTTCACCTTCGCTGCCGTCAAAACCACCCGACAATTTTCTTTTAACAATCTTCTCTCTTCCCCCACAACCGCCTCGAGTCATCACCGTGGTGGACTAGAGAGGCGACTCGGTCAACATATAGGTCACACTCAAAAGCAGATATTAGGGAAACACATAAGGGAGACGTTTTAGGCTATTTGTGTATTATAACCAGAGCTGGGAACTGCTGATCTGAGAGTGTGGTTTTTTCCCAGCAACAGACAGACAGACAGACGGGAGTAAGCCAGGGATTATAACCAGAGCTGGGAACTGCTGATCTGAGAGTAGTTTTCCCAGCAACAGACATAGATTAACCATCTTGCTGACACCACCACTACCAACACGGCTTTTGAGGTGACATCAACCATAAAAGAAAAAGATGATGTCAGAAGGATATGTCAAACCATGGAGCAGTTGTCAGCCAGTGTCAGCCCTAAGACCATCACGCTGACGAAGGAATAGAGAAGGAGGGAGTGAGGGAAGGAGGGAAGGAGGGAGGGAGGGAAGGAAGGAGTAAGGTAAAGTTCTTATGATCGTAAAATTTGGGTTTGGCTGTAGGACGAGGTTGGAGTTCGAGGTTGTTCTTGTTCTTGTCCTTGTTATTATTGTTGTTGTTCATTTTTGTTATTATTGTTGTTGTTCATTTTTGTTATTATTGTTGTTGTTCATTTTGTTATTATTGTTCTTGGTATTTTTGTTATTATTGTTCTTGTTATTATTGTTATTATTGTTCTTGTTATTATTATCGTTGTTATTATTATTGTCTTTGTTGTTGTTATTATTGTCTTTGTCATTGTATGAATGTTTATTAGTGGTCTAATCTCTTTGTGAATGTTTAATCATATATATATATTAAACTTTACGGTATATAGGTAGATATATGATAGTATATACCAATATGTAGTAATATATACAGTATATTATGTACCGGTACAGGTATATAATATAATCAACCCTCACTGGTGACTCTCGAACCTGTGCCTCGATGGTGGGCGTCGGGGGCGTTACTACTAAGCCACCAGTTCATAGAAAAAGATGATCCATATTTATACACAGTACATAATCATTTTAAATCTGGGCATACGTTGGGCATACGCTGGGCATAGGTTGGGCATACGCTGGGCATAGGTTGGGCATACGCTGGGCATAGATTGGGCATGCGCTGGGCATAGGTTGGGCATAGGTTTTCTATGAAGCCTAAATAATATACCCAGTACTCCTTTATACTTTGGTGAGGGGTCAGGAAGTGCCAGCTCTTACCCCAAATACCCCAGTGACCTCGGAGTGACCCAGGAATGAGTGACCTTTTGACCTTTTAACCTTTAACCACGAGATATATATTGATTGGTAATTGTATATGAATATTTAAATACTTGTGAGGTCATATAAGACATTTAACCTCGCTGCTGGGGGTCAAGTGTGTGTGTGTGTGTGTGTGTGTGTGTGTGTCGTTTGGGCTGTGGGGAGATGTGTGTACTTTTGATATGAGAGAGAGAGAGAGAGAGAGAGAGAGAGAGAGAGAGAGAGAGAGAGAGAGAGAGAGAGAGAGACCGTATCAATAAATCCACGAAATGTTTGTTTACTTATTGTGTTTACATCTTGGTGTTTACATATGTTTTTGTCTCGGCGTTAGCTTTTGGTAGCCATATAGGGTAAACAACTCATTAACCTGTATGTCGGTGTACCCACTGTTGCTCACCTGTACGTTAGACACACACACACACACACACTAGCATGCACTATACAGGTACAATAACTGATCTATTTTAACCTATTTTTCTATTTGATATTAATACAACTGATACATTATTTATACTATTACATTTCACTATAAATTTTTAATATATATATCATTATTACTGTTTTTTTTTTTACTACTATATAAAAAATAAATTCCTATACATTTTTTTTTTACTATTGTCAGCCTAATGTTGAGTTAAAAAATTGTGAGAGAAAGATTAAGAAAATATGAAGTCGGAAATCCATCTGAGTCAGCCATTAAAGTTGTTTTATTATAGGTTAACAAAGGCATTTTTTTTTGTAGCTGGATGGGCGGGTATCAGGGAGATCTGACCACTGAGTAAATGCTTCTTTTGAGAGAGAGAGAGAGAGAGAGAGAGAGAGAGAGAGAGAGAAGGTAGTCAGGTCATTGTCTGGCTGAGCGAATATGGTGAGAGTGACTTTAGGAAGATGTATCTGATAGCTTGTATATTCTTCTGCTTCACCCTTGATAATTCGGAGTTTTTCTGACCCTCGATAATTCGGATTTTTTTTCGTTGATTCTTGATAATTCGGATTTTTTCTGACCCTCGATAATTCGGATTTTTTTAGTTGATTCTTGATAATTCGGATTTTTTCTGACCCTCGATAATTCGGATTTTTTTAGTTGATTCTTGATAATTCGGATTTTTTCTGACCCTCGATAATTCGGATTTTTTTAGTTGATTCTTGATAATTCGTATTTTTCATTGACTCCCGATAAGTAACACACTTCCCTGACGACTCACAATGGCAGCTTCCCCAAGATGGGTGATAGGGGAGCTTAGCACAAGGGGTGAAAGAGTGAAAGGGGGGGAAATGGGAGAAGGGGGGGGGGTAGTGGTGGGGGATGAAGGGAGAGAGGAGGGATGAAAGAGGAAGAAAGGAATAAAAAGATGAGGGTGAAAGGGGAAAAGAGGAATGGAAGAGGAAGGAAGGAAGGAAGGAAGGAAGGAATGAATGAAAGAAGGAGTGAAAAAAGGGAGAAGGGATGAAAGAGGAGGGAGGAGAGGTGAAAGAAGAGGTAAAAGAAGAGAGAGAGAGAGAGAGAGAGAGGGGGGGGGGGAGAGGGTGTTGTGTACGTGCGTGGGTGTTATCTGAGAGAGGAGAGTCTGTGGTCTTGACATGAATACATAATTGTTTAACTAGAAAAAAAGAAGAATGTGAAAACTCATACATACATACATACATACATACATACATACATTAATTACATTACATTATACTACGTCTGAGTTATTTTTCTCTCCTTGTCTGTCTGTAGGTCTTACCACTCTTTGATCTTCACTGTGTTTTAATTCATCAGGTTCACCCTTGTGCTGCTCAGGTAGGTGGAGAGTGACCTGCACGTCTTATTAGTCCCCGAGTCACCTGTGTTCCACGATACTCCTCCACATTCCTCCACTTCCCAATCCTCCACCACCGATACTCCATCTCCTCCACCCACTCCGACACCTCCACCACTACACTTCTTCTCCAACACCAGCATGATATTACACCCCCATCAATCTCCATCATCATCCACCACCACCATGTTCTACCTGTGGAGAGAGAGAGAGAGAGAGAGAGAGAGAGAGAGAGAGAGAGAGAGAGAGTATACTACTTCGTATCTGTCCTCCACCCCCTATTCCACCCCCCCCACCTCCCCTCCCCCCACCTCCATCCCCCTCACCAACACACATCTTCCCACCCCTTCGAACCACTAGCCCCCCCCACACCCCACACCCCACACAAACACACATATACCTCCACACCCCCCTCACACCCCCCTCCCACAAACCACAATCCACCCTCCCCCCCCCACATACTCTACCGCCACCTCTTCCACATAGACACCACCCCCCCACATGACCTCCCCCCCCCCACACACACACACTACCTTGAAAAAACATCCTCAATACAACCACCTTCTCTTACCCCCCCCTCCTTCCCTCCCCCTCCCCTCTCCCCCTCCTCTCTCCCCCTCCCCTTCTCATACGTTCCCATTAATTGCAGTTTTACATAGAGAAATAACTACATGTCCAGCGTGCAATAGCGACGGGGAGAGAGATACAACGAATGCTTGCAATAAAAACTTGAAGGTCGGACGGGGTCTAGGTTGCTTGTGGGACGCAGCCGTGGCTCTGCTTGTGAACGCGAGAGTAGAATGTCTAAGTAATTGTTGAAGGGAAGGAAATGGTATGGAAACTTTTTTTTTTGTTTTGTGTGTGTGTGTGTGGGAGTTTTATTTTATTTTCAAGAATAAGAGCAAGAAATAGTAAAAGAATAAACGAAAGAGAAATAAAAATAAGTCAGAAACAGCCAAAGAAACACCAACTCACACTTATAAAATACTTACATCATTAGCCACCGTGCAACACCTGTAATCACTACTACTTAACCCAATAAAGTGTACTTATATTCATCACATGTATAGTGCAGTATGTGTTAGAGGCTCAGTGACGTTTTGTTAGAGGGAGTTGTTATTATACCTTGTAGACTCACTGTTAAACTCACTGTAGACTCACTATGTAGATTCACTGTAGACTCACTATGTAGACTCACTGTAGACTCACTGTAGACTCACTATAGATTCACTATGTAGACCCACTGTAAACTCTCTATATGTAGACTCACTGTATGTAGACTATTTGTAAACTTAATGTACGTAGCCTCACCGTACACTCACTATATAGACTCACTTTATGTAAATTCACTGTAGTTTCACTGTAGACTCATTGTATGTAGACTAACTATATGTAGACTAACTGTAAACTCACTATACGTAGACTCATTCCTCATAACCTCACTCATCATAGACTCAATTTTTACGTGGCTGGAAGATTCACCAAACCTCATATTTTGTGGAGACTCTCAAGGGGTTAAACCACTTTAATGAGGGGGGAACACTTTTATAAGCTTTCACAATCTTAACCTAACCTGTGGGAGGAAATGGCGGAGAAACTAGAGAACACCTAGGAATACTGAGTATGTTTGGGAGAGGTAGGGAGGTAGGGAGGTAGTGAGGTAGGGAGGTAGGGAGGTAGGGAGGGAGGGAGGGAGGAAGGAAGGGATGGAGGTAGGGAGGGAGGGAGGTAGGGAGGGAGGGAGATAGGGAGGGAGGGAGGTAGGGAGGGAGGGAGATAGGGAGGGAGGGAGATAGGGAGATAGGGAGGGAGGTAGGGAGGTAGTGAGGTAGGGAGGGAGGGAGGTAGGGAGGGAGGGAGATAGGGAGGGAGGGAGGTAGGTAAAGATCTTAGATAGTTTATGAATAGGGAGACAAATAAATAGATACCCCTCTCTCACACACACACACACACACACTTCCCCTCTGTTTTTCCTTCCTTCCTTCCTTCCTTCCTTCCTTCCTTTCTTTCTTTCCTTCTTTCTTTCTTTCTTTCTTTCTTTCTTTCTTTCTTTCTTTCTTTCCTTCCTTCCTTCCTTCCTTCCTTCCTTCGGTAATACTCTACTTTTAGTTAATAATGGCGGGAATAAGCTCGACATTAACACCGGCTAAATTACTGTTATGAGACGCTGACGACCACAAGTAGCGTTATCTCTATTGTCAGCCACGAGGAGGGTTACAAAACGTCAGCAAGTAATATACCGTCAGCATAGCATACCACTACAAGACGTCAGCGTAGCACTACAAGACGTCAGCGTAACACTACAAGACGTCAGCGTAACACTACAAGACGTCAGCATAACACTACAACGAGGGTTACAAAACGTCAGCAAGTAATATACCTTCAGCATACCACGACAAGACGTCAGCGTAACACTACAAGACGTCAGCGTAACACTACAAGACGTCAGCGTAACACTACAAGACGTCAGCGTACCACTACAAGACGTCAGCGTAACACTACAAGACGTCAGCGTAACACTACAAGACGTCAGCATACCACTACAAGACGTCAGCATAACACTACAAGACGTCAGCATTACACTACAAGACGTCAGCAAGCCTAGCAGTACACAGATGGCCAGTACCCCGCTACGCCATAATTCCTGACAGCCGCGACACAAAACGATCATTACTGGAATAGTCTGAGGGCCTAAAGGTGATTTATACATAGGGCAGACAGATAGACAGACAGACAGACAGACAGACAGACAGGCAGACAGACAGACAGGCCAGACAGACAGACAGACAGACAGACAGACGCATGGATGTTTTGGATTCATGGTTGGAAGGAAGATGTGTGTCTCATAAATCCTCCTTCTTGATAGATAGATAGATAGATAGATAAATAGATAGATAAATAGATAGATAAATAGATATCTCAACCAATTACAAGATCGACAACAACAAACACACTAGTGGCGACATCTGTGAAGAATCCTGTAAACACCTGCAGAGACTAACTAATACACACACACACACACACACACACACACACACACACACTCTCACACACACACACACACACTCTCACACACACACACACACTCACTCACACACACACACACACACACACACACACACACACACACACACACACACTCACTCACACTCTCACACACACACACACACACACACTCACTCACACACACACACACTCACACACACACACACACACACACACACTCACACACACACACACACACACACACACACACACACACACTTCAGCTACTAAGTTCTTTTCTTTGTGTGGAAGACTGACCGACCTCTTGCACTCACGCGGTCAACGCACTCTCATCCGGAGTTGTACTCGAGGGAGACACACTCACTCACTCAAGCTGGAGGGTGACATTATCGAAGCTATGACCTTGACCTCTGTGTGTCTTGATCGTAGGAGACATGACAGCTTTAGAGATGGTCGCAAAATAGATAAATAGATAGATAACCTTAGCTAATAAAGTCCTTAAAATATGTATTCAATAACAATAACCAGTTAGATATTGCACACTATACTCCCACTTAACACACACACACACACACACACACACACACACACACACGAGGATATTTTGAGTGGCACATCCTTAAGAGTCTAGGTCGACCTTGTGTCTAGTTGTGAGAGAAGACCCATCAAGCGCTTGAGGGTTCGTTGAGGGACACAAACGCTTAAGGGCTTGTCGAAGGAGAGGCGCTCTAAGGCTCGCAGGATCATTTCGGTGATGTTCTTTGTATTTACTGAAGACGAGGCGGGGAGCTCAAGGCCGACCGCCGTACTTACTCGAGTTTTTGCTGGTGATGTTGTGGTAGTCTTTGTGGGAGTCCCTTTCCTCCTCCTCCTCCTACTTTTCCTCCACTTCGTCCCTCTTCTCTCCCTTTATGTTCTTGTGCACCTCTTCCTTCTCTTTCTTCTCATTTTCCTCCTCCAACTCGTTCCGCTTCACCTCCTTCCTCTCCTCTTTAATATCGTCCTCCTCCTCCTCCTCCTCCTCCTCTTTCTTCTTCTTCTTCTTCTTCTTCTTCTTCTTCTTCTTCTTCTTCTTCTTCTCTTTGTCTTTCTCCTTCTCCTCCTCCTTCTTCTTCCACCCTCCATCAAGACCTTCGAAGAGACGAGAAATAATGATCTTTGACCAAGTCGTTAAGTCGTAAAGAATCTGAGTCAAGTCGCTGCTGAGGAAACTTTAAGATACACTGACGAATCCACCGAGAATCCTCCAACAAAATGAGCGGAAGCCGGATGTACAGTACTCAAGAACGGAGCCTCGAGAATCCATCCCAAATTCACGAACGCAGCCTCGAAAAATCCAAACTTTATCTCTGCCCACGAACGTCATTGAGAGAATCCACAAGCAATAACAAAATGAGCGGATGTTTGGATGTCTACTCAAGAACGGGGTCTCGAGAATCCACCGCAAGTTCACGAACGCAGCCTTTAAGAATCCGCTCCACAAGCAGACATCGGATGTGCTGACAAACGCCCCGCCCTGGCCAAGGTCTGGGTCGTAAAAGAGGAGCATCCGACACTTGGTTTGTTTATATCTGTCAGCTGTTTTTACCTCCAACAGCTGATGATTGTTATTGTTGTTTCTCGGTCCAAAATGGCGTTCAGGTTAGTGAAGGAGTGAAGAGTGTTTTGTTAATTATTGATGTGTCTGAAGTTTGAGAGAGAGAGAGAGAGAGACGTGGACTGGTGGTGGGTTATAGGAGCACACTGGGAGTAGGTTAGGGTGGGATGGAGTGGGTCACAAGTCACATCTGCCCACCATAACCACAAGAGAACCAAATAAACCTGAAACGACAAGAAAAAATAATAAGAAAAAATATTCAAATTAATACGAAAAAAAAAAGCCCCGGAGCATTCATGGACAGTTTTTAATGGCTTCTAAATGTATTCTTATGTATGTTGTTTTTTTTATGTATTTTTGCATTAAGTAGTTTATATTTTTGTATTATGTAGTTTGTATTCCGTGTATAATATGTATTTTATATATATATTTTGTAACTAATAACTTATAGGAAATACAAAACCAGAGTAGAACTGTAATGACAAATTTGTTTTTACACACACACACACACACACACACACACACACACACACACACACACACACACACACACACACACCGACCTTTTAGTATTCCTCCGTCAATGTGTTATTTTAACCTCCTCTCACCTGAATACGTCACAGCAGCAAATGGTCATTATAACTCGTGGCTCAGGGTTAATCTCGTCACAAACACCCCTCCCTTGTCTGGGATAGCCTTCACCCAGAGCTTAGAATATATCCGGACGGGGGGCTAGAATTGTGGCTAGAAATATATCCAAACTGTGGCTAGAAATATATCCAAACTGTGGCTAGAATTGTTGCTAGAAATATATCCAAACTGTGGCTAGAAATATATCCTGACTGGGGCTAGAATTGTTGCTAGAAATATATCCAAACTGTGGCTAGAAATATATCCTGACTGGGGCTAGAATTGTTGCTAGAAATATATCCAAACTGTGGCTAGAAATATATCCTGACCGTGAGTAAGATGTCTGGTCCTCAACTGCATTATTAGAATACAAAGACAAGATCCATTTCTTTGTTCCAGCAGCCAGCGGTATTATACAGCTTCCAGGAGCATAGGGCCTTGGCCACGGGTCAGCTGTGGGGGTGAGGGAGAGGAGGAGGACAGGTGGTGGGGAGGGGGGGGGGTAAGGAAGAAGGGATTGAAGAAGAAGGAAGAGGAGGAGGAGGTTTGGGGGGGGGGGGGGGCGTTCAGGTGTATTTTATGGCAAGGCCGTGTTCAAGGTGATGATGGCTACCTGTGGCAGGTATTCTATTGTTGTTGTTCTTTTTTTTCTTCTTCTTCTTCTTCTCTTTCTCCTTCTCCTCCTCCTCCTCCTCCTCCTCCTCCTCTTTTCCTCCTCCTCCTCTTCTTCTTCTTCTTCTTCTTCTTCTTCTTCTTCTTCTTCTCCTCTTCCCTCTCCTCTCCTCCTCTCCTCCTCTTCCCCCTCCTCCTCTTCCCCCTCCTCCTCTTCTTCTTCTTCTTTGGAAAAATTTGTGGGATAAAAATTAAACTAATGAATAACTTGCAGAGTATTTATAAGGCGAGAGAAGAGTGTGTGTGTGTGTGTGTGTGTGTAAGTGTGTGTGTGTGTGCGTGTGCGCGCGAGACCAAGTTTTATTGACTGTCGTTGCAGAGAGTGAAGCGTGATGTTGCAACACTCCTCTGCAATTTACATTTTTCATATCTTAAGTACTGATGAGGTATTTGTTGTTACTTTATTGGGCGGGGGGGGGGGTTTAAGTTGTTTGTGTGTGGGGGGAGAGTAGGTTTGGGGGGGGCAGTTTTGTGTGTGTGTTTGTGTGTGTGTGTGTGTTTGCGTGTGTGTGTGTGTGTGTTTGTGTGTGTGTGTGTGTTTGCGTGTGTGTGTGTGTTTGTGTGTGTGTGTGTGTTTGCGTGTGTGTGTGTGTGTGTGTGTGTGTGTGTGTGTGTGTGTGTGTGTGTGTTTGCGTTATAAAACACTCGTTAACACTGTAGAGTCGTGGCATCCCAAGACACACGGCGCGGAATCCACACAGTAATCCGCTCATAGTGTGTGTTGTTGTGGACCAGAGGGGGGGGGAGGGGGGTGGGGGGGGTTAGGTGATTCACATCTGTTATACTACCCTTAATCTCCTTGTCTCCTGTTTATCCTTTGTTGCTAATTCCCATCTTTATTCCATTACCTAATGCCTATTATTTAATTCTTCTTCAGTTCTTATCTTTATTACATTTGTTTTTTCACATTCTCGCCTTTTCGTTATAGGAATTTTCAGTAAAGTATCTTATTATCGTATATTTCCCTAATTCCCATCTTTAATCCGTATTGTCTAGAACCTAATTCCTGTCCTTCATATTAGGAATTTTTCACTAGTTACAGATTCCTCCTACATTTCGCTAATTCTCGTCTCAATCTCAGCCAATTCTGCCTCTCTAAGGAATTTACTCTCATATTTTGCTTGTAGTTTCAATATTCGCTAATTCCTACACACATTCGCCAATTCCCACACCCTCGCCATTTCCCACACCCTCACCAAATCCCACACCCTCACCAATTCCCACACCCTCGCCAATTCCCACACCCTCACCAAATCCCACACCCTCGCCAATTCCCACACCCTCGCCAATTCCCACACCCTCACCAAATCCCACACCCTCGCCAATTCCCACACTCTCGCCAAATCCCACACTCTCGCCAGCACCCAGACCATTGGCAATTCCTGGAGTACCATGAGGCAGGGCAGCACCACCCCAGCATGAGGCAGGGCAGCACCTTCCCACCATGAGGCAGGGCAGCACCTCCCCACCATGAGGCAGGGCAGCACCTCCCCACTATGAGGCAGGGCAGTACCTCCCCACTATGAGGCAGGGCAGCACCTCCTCGCCAGTAAAGAAGAATGTTAATGAGATGTAAATTAGTCACTTTTTGTCAGGTCAAAATATAAATACAAAGATAATATTGATCACGAGGGTCAAGAGTCAAGTGGGCTGATTTATGGTGCTATGGTGGTGTTATGGTGCTATGGTGATGATGTTATGGTGCTGTTATGGTGCCATAGTGGTGTTTTTGTGGTAGTAATAGTGGTATTTAAGTATCTAAGGTCATGTTGGTTGATGGATAGAGTTATGATGGTGTTATGGTGCTGTTTTGGGGCTATGATGGTGCTATGATGGCGTTATGATGGCGCTATGATGGAGTTATGGTGCTCTTATGTGGCTATGATGGCGTTATGATGGATTTATGGTGCTGTTATGTGGCTATGATGGTGCTATGATGGCGCTATGATGGAGTTATGGTGCTGTTATGTGGCTATTATGGTGCTATGATGGCGCTATGATGGTGTTATGGCTGGTACATTTTTATGATGGTAGACGGGGAATTTCCAGGTAGGTCTTGTGGTGAAGAGTTGGGCGGTCAAATTAACTTTTATTGAGGAGGGGGTCGCGTGTGTAGCTCTGGCCTGGTGACGAAGGGGAGATGGAGGGGTGAGGTGGGATGGGGTGGGGTGGGGTGGGGTGGGGTGGGGTGGAAGAGGTGAGGGGAGGGAGGGGTGAATGACTTTTGATATATAAAGAGAGAGAGAGAGAGAGAGAGAGCAATTACTGAAGAGGTGATCACACACACACACACACACACACACACACACACACACACACACACACACACACACCACTAAACGCCGCAAACACCCCCCCCCCAAAAAAAACATTAAACACGTCAATTAAACAGTAACAATGTACCCAGCCTTCATATTGTTGTTCTTACATGATCGCAATTACGTTCCCAAGTGAGTCGATGGCGTTTACGTGGCGAAAAACAAAATTATCACCACGTTAAAGTCACTATGATTAATTCTTTTGCGTATAATGTAATGTGTATATAATGATTTTAATGGAGGTGGAAGCTCAGTGCTGTTTGGTGTTCCTCAAGGGTGTGTGTTGGGGCCTATGGTCTTTTTGTGTATATTGGTGATTTTTACCTGGTGATGAATGAGTAGATATTACCTGTTGATGATAATTAATGTATCTTACTGTATTTACCTGTACCTACCTACCTACCTACCTACCTACCTACCTACCTACCTACCTATCTACCTACATCCTTGCCTCACACATCCACGCCCTCCCATACTCTGACCACACACCACCACCACACCCACCACACCCACTCTCACCACACCCACCCTCTCCAGAGACCATCGAAGAATCAACCTTTTTAACAGTGAATGTGTGAACGTGTACAAGGATAATGGTGACACACACACACACACACACACACACACACACACACACACACCTCATTACATGTCTTGTGGTATCGCTAACATGAGTCACCCTCCCCCCCCCCCCTAGCTACTCTATACAGGGTGACCCAAAATAACCTGTTCCGTCCTACGTTTTTATAATGATTGTCCCTAAGTTTTTGTTACACCCTGTAGATATACTGTTACCGACGATTACAAAGATGTCTTTAATTATCTTTGTGTCTTTATCAATTCCTTATTTTATTTATTTTTGTCTATTTCTGTTTATTATGTATTAAATAATTTTTCCATAGATTTTTTTTGGAAACTATTTATTATTTGTGGAAGAAAAGATTATGTTTATTTATACTCATTTATTCTATTATTTATCTACGTGTTTATTATTTTTATATTATTTTTTTATTTCTCTTTTTATTTTATATTTATTGTTGATTTTTTTTTCAGATTCTAGGAGCAGCAGTGTAATTGGTCTATGGAGACAGAGGTAATTGATGTTATTGTTGTTATTGTTGTTGTTATTGTTTTTGTTGTTATTATTCTTGTTTTTCTTGTTCTTCTTCTTGTGGTTATTATTATTATTATTATTATTATTATTATTATTATTATTGTCGTCATTACCACCACCACCACCACCACCACCACTCTTATCCTCTACGCATTATACCTGGCTGGACCTCCATTAGCACCCCCCCCCTCCCCTCACAGGTGTTGAGGGGGGGATGGTGACACTATATTTAGCTGTCCATTCATACTCGCGACCTTGAAATGAACAGGTTTTTGTTAATATGTGATGATGATCCTGCCTACTTAACCTTTTGGAGGATGATGGTTTAATGGACTGTTGGTTTAACTTTTTGGAGTATGATGGTTTAATGGAATGTTGGTTTAACCTTTTGGAGTATGATGGTTTAATGGAATGTTGGTTTAACCTTTTGGAGTATGATGGTTTAATGGAATGTTGGTTTAACCTTTTGGAGTATGATGGTTTAATGGAATGTTGGTTTAACCTTTTGGAGTATGATGGTTTAATGGACTGTTGGTTTAACCTATTGGAGTATGTTGGTTTAATGGAATGATGGTTTAACCTTTTGGAGGATGATGGTTTAATGGAATGATGGTTTGAGAGAGAGAGAGAGAGAGAGAGAGAGAGAGAGAGAGAGAGAGAGAGAGAGAGGTAAGTTCAGTTAGCACCCTCATCTCTCCATCACGTGAAGTGTTTGGACTACAAATCTTCACCTCACCCGGCCGTCACTCCACCACCCGACAAGGAACACCTATTAGATGAAAAAACTCACTTCTTCAGCCACTCTCACAGGCACTAGAGGGGTGAGCAGGCATCGTCA